>VZTI01002739.1:51941-100705 GCA_013397865.1 Struthidea cinerea
ATTGTTTGAGGAAAATATTTTTTCTCGCATTCCTGGTTTTTTTTTTTTTTTTTTTAACATATCTGCTCACCAGTAGATGCTGTATTGCTGTGAAGAAGCCCATGCGCATGTCAGTGTTTCATTCATGCCAAAGGGAATTCTGAGCTGGGCTGGAACAGAGTAGCTGTTTGTGTGTTCATCCTGTCCCTCCTCCGCATGTCCTCCTTCCCTTCTGCTGCCTCATCCTTCAGTGCTGAGCACTTGCTTGCTGTTGTGAAGAGCAGCCGACCAAAACCACTTTCAGAAGGGAAAGATTGCCTGCCAAATTTGTGTAAGAAAACATGTGGGCAGCTTAAAACTATTTCTGTTTGAAACCCAACTGGTGCTGTGCAGTTCAGGCCACTTGCTCACTGCGTTTTATGCTCAGTGGCCACAGTGAATAATTGAATAAGTTTGTGTGCGCTACGGGTGACTGTGGACCTGCTGCCTGAAACGCACATAGCAGAGTGTGTGCAAGAGTGATCAGAAGTCAGAATATAAGAGGATTTCCTTTTCACAGGAACAAGGAGGAAGAAGCATGCTGCTTAGGTGTGCTTTCAGTATTTTTTTTGAAGGCTTTTAATCCCCAGCGTTGACTTGTGGGAGAGGAACGCAAGAGAGGTCTTGTGGGTTACATATACATAGTGCGCAAAACAGGCAGACTGGAGTGGGAGAAGAGCTTTTCTTCCTTGCAGTGCTGGGAGAGATGGATGTCTGCCACTGACATGTCTTTTCCTCATAAGTCGCTCTTCATTTTCCTGAGGCAAGGAGACAGTCTGCTGCCATGGAGGGGCAGACAAGGCTTGGGAGTGTGTTGTGTGGCAGCATTTTTTGCCAGTTTGTTTCCCGCGCTTCATCAACCTACCATGCTCCTACTACAGAATGCCATTTTGTTGCCCTGGAGTTGGTATATCATCCTTTCAGTGGCTAAAAAAAAGTATGTGTCTTTGCTTCTTGCTTGATGTTAACCTGATGTTGTACGGGGTTTGTTAAAGCTTTGAGACACCACAGTGTCGGGTGACAGCCTCAGCTGTTGTAAAGAAAGCTCTCCAGGTGGTTTTTGGGCATGAGAAAATGTTCAAAGTGCTACTACAGAAGTAAAACTTGCTTGTCCATGAAGCAGGGAAGTTGTTTTCTCTTAGTTTTGCTGGTAACTGGACAGCTTTGTGGTTGGGAAGGGGAATTCTCTGAAGCATCAGGTCTGTGTGCACCCCAGATCCAGTTTGAGTAGTAAATTGGTGTGATGCAAAGTCTCTTAGGCGTGCGTTGGATTCACAAGGGTTGATCGTGTTTTCACAGAACCGCGGCATTGTGGGCTCTTTTTCCCCATGACAGGAGTGCCTGGTATTCATCATCACTGCAGAACCGAGGACAGCTGGTCCTGACGGGTGGGTGCTGGTGGTGGGTTTCTGCAAATGCTGTCAGGAGGGCCTTCTGCTAGGAGAAAACAGAGATATTACTTTGGAAGGTTTGGGGAGGGCAAGGAGTTTCCTAGAGATGGGAAGACACAGTGTTTGAGTCCATAAGAGAGGGCATTAGGAATCAGAATAACTTCATCATACAAGATACTGAATCCTTTATTGCTGCTCCTGTTGTTTCTCTTGTCTTGTGATCTGACCAATTTGTATATCTTAAGTATCTGCACGTGGGGATGAAAATAAGGGGGCAAACATGGATTGCTTACTTGCCTTCTGATATTGTTGAAGCGAAATACTGTTGACTTGATAGCTTGTCTGCATGTCAGATTTCCATGGAATGGAGGTCTGTCTTCCGTTTGGAAGCTTTGTGGTGTGAGCATGTGAGCTGCCCTCTGTTTTGAGGATGAGTTTGACTTCAGGATCAGAATTGGGAAACAGAAATAAGTCATCTGACAACAGTTAGGAACCAGGAGTAAGCTCCTTATGGGAATTGTAGCTGCTGTACCACTGCTGTAGTCACTTGTGGATGTAGGAGGAACGCAGCCAAGCTGACTAGGCTGGTTGCTGAAAGTCTGTGCTGGCTGAGAAATGCTTTCTGGCACATTCAGTGTAAAAATTTAGAGCATTTCTTGTTGAAAACTGGAAAAGTCTGTGGTTTGTCTCTTCTTAACCTTAAAAATGGAGCATGCTCTGTCAGGGAAAGTGTACCATGCAGAGGCTTCCTTTTGGGAAATTTATTTTGGATGGATATAGATGATTCTGATTGCGGGGTAGGAGGGTGGTCTTGCCTGTGACTGACATGATGAGCTATAAATGCCTGTCCTCCTTTTCCTTTGGATCTGCACGGTTGCTAAGTTCAGCAGCTTGCTTGGCATGGGCTCTAGACGAGCTGCTTTGATCCGAGGGCTGGCTGCACTGCAAGCAATAATCATGTGCTCAGATGGGAGAGAGCTGCTCCTGCACGGACACACTTCAGCTCTGCTGTTAGGAAATCTGGGTGAAGGCACGGCTCCACAGTTCAGTCTGCCCAGAGCTTTATTGCTGCTGGCTTTGTCCACTTACAAGTTTGGATGTCGTGTTTCCGTTGTTCAGCTGTGCTGAGCTACAATCATTAGAAAAACAACTTGTTTCAGCTGGAAATGGATGGGTGTGCGCAGTTCTGAGCTGAAACTTGGACACGGTGCATGAGGCCGAGGAAATGGAATAGGGGAAAAATATTCTGGAAAAGGTATTTGTGAGAAGTTGGTCCACCTGTAGTTGTGCAAAGCTACTCTAAACTTGTTTCTCAAAGGATTAGTGTGAAGGGTCTTGGTCTGTTGCAGCAAAGTCTGAGAGTGACACAGAAATGACTGCTTATTGAGCTGTGAGAAGAAAGCTCAAGGTACTTCTTGAAGACTCTGCAGGCAACAAACGTGTAGAAAAGCCCCCTGAAGTTAATCACTGATAAAGATAATAAATTATCTTTGGGATTTCAACCTTGGCTCTTGTAGAGATAGCACTGAAACAACGCATTTGTGGTTTTAACAGCTTAGGGGTTTGGGGTTTCTTTTAGGTCTTCACCTTTTCCTTCCTTAGGTGTCATTTTAAAGGAAGATGCTTCAAGGATCCGAGTCACTGTGGATCTGTCAGTGTAGCAAGGTGTGCTTCATTGCATGCTTAGAAGTGTCTTGTATTGAGAATTAGTCAAATCTATCCTTGGACAGTCGAGGCAAAAGGTGAGTCCGGTGGAAAAGGAACGTGACCAACTGTTAGAGAAGGATTTTCTCTTTCTTGGGAGCTCACCTTCCTTAAACAAGGCTTAAGAGAATAATTAGTCCCTTGAAAGTAGGGCAGTGAGGAATAGGATGTAACAGTGCACAGCAGGACTCTTCAGTCATTTCTCAGCGGTGCACACACTGTCTGGAGATGCTGGTGTTGCTGCAAATGAAGTGTGTTTCAGGTAGATGGCTAAAATCTTCTGTTAAGATCAGAGTCATGCTTAATGTACTTCGCAGTTTTTAGTTATTGAACTGACAAAGTTAAAATGACTTCATATAGCAACTACTGCAGAACTACGTTGTTCTGTACTGCTTGTGTGCTTTGCATTCCTTAGTTCTCACTGCTGAATCCATCGAAGCTGGCCATGTCATGTTTAAGGATCTGTCTGAGTCTGTGGTGATGGTCCTCGGGATGTGCTTATCCAAGGAGGTTTAGAGTCCTTGAGCTGTCCTTCAGGAAAACTCTAAAATGCCATTTCTGTAGCTCTTGTTACCGAGCCCGTGGCGCAGTCTGGGAGGTCAGAGGGAACGTAACCCCTCTAAGCTTTTCATGGCTGTGGTGAGGCGGCTCTGGTTTGAGTGGCCCTGTAAGTAATTTGTTAAGTAGCTTACGTGATGCTTACCTCAGGTACTTGAGGGAGAGTCTTAGGGGGCTGCAGTTGTTCAGGTGTGACGTTTGGGGATTTTGGCAACAAGGGAAGAGGGTGATTCTGGGAAGCCCAGTGGCACCATCTCCTCTGTCATGGTTATGTGCTCCCTTTATTTGTCTCTGCTAAACAGACATAACAGTGGGGAAGACTTGACAGGTGACTTGCTGAGGGTGGCAAAAACTGCCTGCATAGGCTCAAGCTGTCCCTTTAGTATCCCTCAGTTGTCAGGGGTATTTTGCACGGGTTAGTTTCCATTTTGGTTCTGCAACAGCATGGGAGGAACCTTTTATTACAGGTGTTGCTGTTTGTCTGTGGCTCTGATGTAGACCACCCCATCTCCGGTGATACATATGAGTTATTCATACACTGTCAAAGCTTTGCTTCTGTGTTCAGTTCTTTCCAAGCCTACTCCGAAAGAAGGGGTTTCTAGCAAAAGTTCAGGTTGAGGGAGGGTTGGGAGGAGAGTGAAGGTGTAAACTTGTGTTAAGGGATTGAAAATGTGGCAGTTTTATATTGTTGATGTAACAGTGTTGTCTGAAGCTCAGCTTTCAGAGGCATGAGTATGTGCTTCAACGTATTTTTGATTGTGATGTTTGCATCTTGTTATTTATGTTAGAGACTAAAATGTGTATTTTTTCCCCCGCACATAAACGTGAAATTGGGGCAGGGAACTTAAAATGATAGTGAGACGAGGTGTTGTTATTTTTACACTGGCATGAAATTTTTCTCGCATGAATGGTTGCAGCTGAAGACCAGTTAATGCATGAATTTGCTTCATGTGGAAGTATGCCAAGTGCTTGGAATAGGGGTTTGAAATGGAAAAAGAATATTATTCCTTGTAGTTTCACAACCTTCTCATAGCTACAGCTTTCAGCATGCTTGCCTGTCTGTTTTTATTGCTGTGTATGCTGCTGGGAATGCAGCGTGCGGAGGAGAGGAGGGAATTTTCCTGTGAATACCTCAGCACCTGTCTCGTCATCAGAAGCACACTGCAGTCCTAATGCAGGTGTCCCTGCAGCAGAGACTTGGCTGGTGCCAGTCGTGGGGACCGTGTTATGCCATTTCACCAGCACGTTACTCCTTTTACCTCCATCCTCCTCTCCCCCTTTTAATTTTTGTAGCAGCAGCAAGAGAAGTGGAGTTTACAGTTAAAGGAATAAAATGAAAGAAGATACTGTTGAGATGTTCCAGCTGCCAGACTTCAGATTTGTGCTGAACGAGGCATTTTGGTTTGGGGAGGGTCAGTGTATGTTGGGAAGACAAAGGATCTGATTGTGTATCCCAGATAAGTGGGAGCGATCCTCACCGTGCAGGGAAGAGGTGGTGCTGTCAGACGGTGTCTGTGGTGACAGTACTGCTGTAGTAGCAGGGTAGGGCAAGTGAGAATCACACAGCTTGTTCCTCTAGAAAACAGATTTGAGGAAAACACACAGAATCTGCAAGGCTGAAATGGAGTGGGCACTTGATCGTCTACTTCACTTGGCTTCCATGTCTGCTTTCCCTTGCAGTGACCAGGGAGCTGATCTTTAAAGAAAATGGTGTCTTGTGTAAGGAGCCAGGAAACCATCACTTTCGCTTCGGGGCTGTGTCATCCAAATGGGGTGGTGGTGAGGGTTTGACCCGCAGAAATGACAGGCACTGCCGGAGGCTTGGCTTTAGTAAAGCCTTGAATGGAATTTTTTCTCTAATGCATTATTAATGCTGTGAAGAGCTGTGTCTTAAAATGCCTTGAAACCTGTGTTACTAAGTGGTAGTTTCACCTGAAAACATGTAGGTGAGAAGGCAGAACCCTATACTTTGCCTCAGTAGTTAGTTTGCGAAAGTCAAAATCCATTCCCACTGTTGTGTTTGAACACACGTGTAAGTTAATTTCTCTGTCTTGATGTTTCAAATGAGAGTATTTTTTCCAGTAAGCAGTCTTGAAAATGAGATGGGCTCGTGTATTTTGAAAGCATCAGAGGTGATAATTCTGAAGGCTAAAAGGTAGCAGGGCGAGGGAGAGCAGACATGACGTTCTTGCTGTAGTATGGGGTATTATACCTCGTAATTTGCAGAGGTTTTGGGTTGCCTATTTAAATGTTGTGGTTTGGATATCCCAAAGTGAAAAAATGGTGCTTGAAATACTTGGCCCAGTTTGCCACATTGCAAATCATCATTGCTTTGTTTTGATTCACTCTTGCCTCACGAATCCCTTGCTGTGCATCAAGTGGTTAGATATAAGGCATGAAAAAGACCTAGCAGTGTCTTGCAAAGTGAATTTAGCTAGTTATTAGTCAGAGCTGGACTTTGTTCTTGCACTGGGAATGGGGGTTTATTTCCTCTTGTGTGTTCCACTTGCAAGGTAATAGTATAAACATTGCTGTTTCTGTGTGAAAGAGACTTCAGGTTCATTCCTGAAGTGAACAGTGGAAAATACGCTGTCAAGAAATGCTCAGTAATGTATGAAGTGTAGATAGATAGATTAATTGTTTTTCGGTGCGGTGTCTTGGAGGTGTGAGCGCTAAAATTGTTCTGGAGAGAAAGCTGAGATTGTCTTGGACAGGAGTTGCTGGAGCACCAGGGAAAGCAGTGTGGCTGTAGGTCAGGCATTAGGAGTTCCTCATGGAAATCAGGATTAAAATTGCCCACTGTAAGGGAATCATTTTTAGCTGAGTAAGGAAAGAATCTGAAACTTCCTTGCTCTTTAAGCAGGGAAGTGGGGCTGAAGTCAGCGTAGTAGGACTAAAGGTTATTAACTGACCTGGTCATAGTTGTGGTTTTGGTCTGAAGATGGCTTTGCAACACCAAACAGAGTTGAAAATTCTTTCTAAATACAATGTTGTCTTTTAAAACATTTTGCTGCTCTCCAAAAATTCTGGAGCTGGGAAAAATCAACTGTTACAGTGCTTGCTAATTGGCAGTAAGTGCCTCACAAAGAGCTGATCCAAAAGGAGTGTCTAGTAAGATGTATTTTGGGGGGTACAGTTTGCTACCTAGCAATAGCCACTGGCTGTTCCTTGTCCTTAAGGTTCTTGGGAAAGGCTTTGCTCCGGTCCTCATAGGAACCATGAGGCCCAGCTGCCAGTTAAAAACTTAGCAAAAACGCCAAAGGCCCAAATGCCAAGTTAAAAACGTAGCAAATTCTGAATTGTGTTCGGTGCCCACTGTATGGTAAAAGTCATGGGACTCATCTGAGAAAAGCTGAGACACAGTTGTGATGGATTTTAAGACTGGAAATTAGGGGCCAGCCCCAAAAATAAGAAAAAAACCTGCAGAAAAAATATTTTTTCATGAAAGGTGTGATTTTTGTGTCTTTTAATACTTGTCTGAGCTAGTGTGGTTCATCCAAATCCAGTTTCAGATGCTGTCTTATATTATGGTGCTTAAAAACACTGAAGCTTAAAAAATAAATCCTGTTATGTTAATGAGCCCGACTTGCTATTTCACAGCCGTGGAGAGCTGTCATATGCAGCCTGGCTGCCAGACACTTCACTGCAGTGCACTGCTTCCTTGGTACTGCTTAAAGAACTCTTCACTAATGCTTTGAGCATGTCCTTGAGAGACAGAGATACCGTGCTGTCTGCTATCTTATTATAAATGGCTAAAATGCAGCTCGGAACTTGCATTGCTTCCAGGGAGACGTCACTGGATGTTTGGCCAAAGGTGCCATGCAGGTTCTTCTGAGCAAGCGTTTGGGCTGGGTAATGACACTGAGTGCCCAAATGTACCATTTAGGCGACTCGTTGCTGCTCTACCTCCACATGGCACATAATGGACATGATTTTAGTTGTCATAGTTCAGACAGAGTGCTTGCTCTGGCTAAATGCTGGAAACCAGGAGCACATCAACACTGAGGTGCATGCAGGATGGCCTGAAGGAGAAGGAGCAGGCAATGGGATCAGCAAAATGGGCTCTTGGAATCAGGCAGGGAACCTGAGATGGGAAGGAGATAATTACTTTTAACAGCCTTTTCTTAATGCTTCTGGGTTCTCCTTATAGCAAAGATGTCATTTAGGAAAACTATGAATCTGTGATAACCAAGTGCTAGAGATGCTCTGTAAATGAGCAGAGCCATGCACTGATTTTAGATGGATAAATAATGGGCTTGTGGCATTCGTGGTGAGGGTGGTGGGTGCTGGAAACCAAGCCTTTTCTGCCTTGTTAATAAAGCAAGTTTTTAAGAGTTGTTTTTATTCTGATAGAGTTCAGCTGATTATAAAGCTCTCAGGTAATGGTACTGGTGACAGGTTCCTCTGCTGGGAGTAAGGTTAGAGTTGCCGTCGTTTTAAGCTTGTGACGTTAAAATGAGTATACAATGCCTAAATTGGTATTTAAGAGACTTGCCTAGCTTGATACCTAGTTGATGGTGTGGTTCTAGAGGAGCTGCTTGGTTTTGGGTACTGCATTTATTTCTTCCTCCTAAGTGGAGATGATGTGAAGAGACAGTTTTTTTTAGGTGGGATGGATCTTCCCTTCTCCCTCCCTCCCTGGCCTGGAGTAAAATCAGGAAGATGCTAATCCATGTTTAGCCTTAAAAGTAGTGAATTTGAAATCAGTAGATAATCCAAAGCTTTTCTTCAAATCCTTAATGCATGAGTGTTGTTTCTCTGGGGTTTGTTTGTTTGGAGTTTTTTTATGTGTGTGTGGTTACTTGGTTTTTTGTTGTGTCTTCTTATTGTGAGGGAAACTGTCAGAGGAAGTTGCTTCTTTGACCTTAGTTTACATCTGTGTGAGAGGATGTGGAGGCTTATGTATGTATGGGCTTGGGTCCACAGTGGGATCTGTGCTGATGGCAGTTTTATGTGCGGGTGGCTTGATGGAGAGAGATGGATGAAGTCCGAGTTAGGAGCTGAATTCTGTCTCTGTTTGATTCAGCATTATGTGGTGGCAAGAGCCTCGCCAGTTGGGGCAACTCAGGTGTGCTTTTTCTTCCTGTCCTAACCTGGCATTTGTTCAAATGCATGTTCAGTATTTGGTGTTTGGCAATCAAAACAAAATTACTGACATCTTACAGGGCTGTCTTCAGGGTATACAGACATGAGTCCTATTTGAGAGCAGCCAGAACTCGGGAATTTTGTTCTCCTGGCGTCTTTTTGACAGTAGAAGGGTCAAATATACTAAAAATTGTTTTGAGCAAAGTAAACCTAGGCAAGGAGAGAACATGAGATTGTTACTGCAGGATGAGAGTAGGAGAAATCTTGTAAAAGGGCTTATGTTGCGGCCTGTCTGAACAATTGGTTTATGTCAGGGTATTGTTGGATTGGAGGAATACTGACGGAGAATGCAGATGACATATTCTGATATGTAAGGTGGAGCATTTGTATGCTATGCTACACTTTTTTTTAGTTAAGGAAAATAAAACATGTCTGAAGCCCTTTAAAGGAAATGTCTGTTTACTTGACCTGGTACATGGAAATGCTTTGTCTTCATTTGTAGCTTCTGTGGAGAAGGCAGGATTTTCTGAGAAACAGAAGTAGAGTTTTCCCTTGTACCAAAATACGGTTTTATTCCCTGCTTTGATACACTGTGTCTTTATCACTATCCCTGTATGGTACTTGGTGATGTCTAGAAAAACTGAAAAGACAAGACTGTACCTCTAATGAAACTCTGAAGATAAATAACAATTTTGAAACTGCAGAGGTGATGAAAAGTGCTGCAGGCTGAAGGTGGATCTCCTACCTTGCAATAGGAAAGATTTTTACTCTGTATTTAATACTAAAAAATAGTCTAAAGTGTTTTTCCAACAAGTTAATGTCTTGCTATTGTTCTAAATGTTTTCAGTGACAGCACATAATATAAACATTCCCAAAACTTTATTGTGAGGATGTTTTCTCCGGGTCCCTCGTGGGTGTCTCGGTGCTGTGTTGTTTGTGGGTGGATTTCTGCTTCTCCCTGTTCTCCTTGGCTTGTTTATTTAATCACACCATACACATATTCTTAGCTGGAAGGAAGATGGGAGGATTTTTCCATTTGAAACTTCAACTGCATGAAAGACCTAATGTTGGGGAGAGGATGTGTGTGGGGGAGAGTAGTTTTCCTATTTTGACTTTTTTCTTAGCAAATATTTCATAATGTTGGGAAGAACCACGACCAGCTGTTCATTATTTCACTTGGAGGAGATTTTTTTCAGTTAATCTGAGCAGTTGGGATTTTGCATGAGTTGGGTGAGCCAAGAATCCTTGCGACGGCTTCGGAGTTTGCCTTTCCAGTGGTGAAATCTGTCGCTTGGCTCCTGAACAGCGCAGCGGTTCCTCTGTCTTGCCGCAGCAGGCTGTCCTCTGGAAGAAGACAAATGGCAAGTCCTCAGATGAACCAAAACAGGCCTAAAATAGTGTTGTAGGTGCAGAGAGCGGTGATGGGCAAAGGGCCCTGGCAAGGCAGGAGTAAACTGTTCATTAGGACTGGGAAGGAAACTAGGAGTTGTGTTCACCAGTTTGCCAAACTGGAGAGAGCAGCTTGTGTGAGTATCACTTGGAAAAAAACACTGCTGAGGAGTGACAGGCAGTGCTGCTGGACTGTCCCACTCTTGGCATCAGAGCCACGTTGATCTGAAGTTGGAAGTCCTTCCTTTCAGCTTGATGTTCCCAGATTTGGAGGAGGAGGAGGACAGAGAGGCTGCAAAAGAACAGAGGGAGGCTTTAGAGGTGCCCTTGAGATGTACGTTTGTGTATTGCCAAGAGCTGACCAGAGGTTTTGTTTCTCAGTGGTGGTGTTGAAGGGATAAAATGAAGACATTTGGGAAGTAGTTCTCAGCCTGCCTTGCTTAGCAAACAAGGCATTTCGGCTGAAGCTGAATGTGTCCTAGAAGTGTTGAGAGGGAGGCAGGCGGCAGAAGGCAAAAGTTGTGTGAGCTCTCCGCTTGTGACAAGAGAATGGATGGGAGGCTGGAGGGACCTTCCAGGAGTCCTTAGATGAACTGCTTGCTCTTCTGGTTTATCTGCCCACATAGATGGATTCTTGGGGAATTTATCTGCAGGAATCTGAACTTGTGATGCTCATGGGACTACTTTGAAACTTTGGAGACACAAATGAAGCTTAAGAATAAAAAAAAATTCTGTCTTAATGAGGTATATTCCATGTGGAAATAGATACAGACAGTGGCTGCTTTTGTCCGGAGGTGACTGCAGTTTTTAATTGTTGTAGGGGTGGCTGGCAGATGTGGTTTTTCTCTGTTGGGCAGACTAGCATTTCAGTTGATTCTGATTTTGGATTGGGATTGGGCTTTGGGTTTTGAAATTGGGAATTTTGGAAGCTGTTGAGCTTTGTAGGGGGAGGCTTGACTTGGTCTTTATAATGTGATAATTGTTTTGGTGACTAGTTCACAGGCTGTGGAGTGAGTTCATGGAACTCTCTGAGAAGTGTCTTCTCTAAACTACTTGCCCCAGTCGTCCTCTAGCAGGCAGGATAACACAAATGGGTGTTAGGGCTTTCCTCTCTAATACACTCATCTCTTCCTTAATTTCTACATATTTCACAGCAAAAGCAAATGGACAGCACAGGAAAGTAGGGTCTACAGAAGAGCTTGGACAACTCAGCATCTGTTTTCTAAAAAAGGCAGATACACAGTTGCATTTTCTATAGATAAAATTTAAAATAAATGTTTTCTTGTGAAAGATTCTGTGACATGAAGTCATTTTGTAGTGGAGTCGATACTGTGTGGAAGGTGTTGCTTGTCCTTTTGGTTGTTTTCTTTGGATGTTGGATTAGGAGACATCAGACCCAAAGTGAGATACCTGGGGCCAAGAAAGTTCTTTAAAATACAATGTTTAAATAATAACTGCAGCTGTAGTTTTTTTGAGTTTTAAGTCTATGTTGGTCAGTTATATCATTCTTAAACCAGGTCTGTTACTTTTCAGGTGGAATCATTTATCTTGGATCAGGATGATCTTGAAAACCCTATGTTGGAAACAGCTTCTAAATTGCTGCTGTCAAGTACTGCTGATGGTGCTGACCTGAGAACAGTAGATCCCGAAACCCAGGCAAGATTAGAAGCTTTACTTGAAGCTGCGGGTAAGTCCTCGTGTCCCATACGGGTTTAACCCTGAAGCCCTTGCAAGAGTCCATACTGGAATCACTTGCATAAGGCTAATCCATAGGAGCGTGACACAACTGCAAAATGTACAGCGGGGTGGACTTGGCAAGGGCGTCATGGAAGAGAGAAAAGTTTATTTTAGAGTATTTCAAGGTTTGGAAAATCAGAATTTCATGTGAAGATGCTTCAAATCAGATTTCTCCAATGTTGGTGTTCTAAAAGCCTGAGTCAAAATTGACACCTGTCATTGGCTTGTTCCATTATGTCAAACCCTAAATTGCTAAATACGCTTTATTTTGTAACAGTTGCTGTATGAAAAACTTTAATAGTTGCTTGTATTAAGTAGTTTCAGTAGCTGAAAACTGATTTCTTCTGTGGGTTGGAGGGTTTCAGTCACGTGCAGCTTTTAAATTAGTGTTGTAAAACAGTTAAACTCATTGTTTTGGAAGCTGTAGTTGATTGTGCTTGGAATGTTTCTGCCGACAGATCTCATAGGCTCAATTTCAACTTGTCTGTTCTCTCCTTTCCTGGCACGTGTCCCCGTTGGTTGTGAATTGGAACGGCAGGAATAGGGAAGCTGTCGACAGCGGATGGGAAAGCCTTTGCGGATCCCGAGGTGCTCCGCAGGCTGACCTCCTCGGTCAGCTGCGCGTTGGATGAAGCTGCCGCTGCGCTGACCCGGATGAGAGCAGAGAGCACAGCGAATGCGGGGCAGACGGACAAGTAAGCCAGTTTTTATCCTGGACTTTTTCAGCCCTTTGCTACTTTTAGAAGCAGTTTTTCTTGTTCTATCACTTGCGCTTACGGGATGATGAAACTCTTACTCAAGTGGAATTGGTGCCAAGTTATCACCTGTGCTTCTCCTGTTTAAATAATTGTGGACTGGCAGGTCTTGCAATAGAGAGTGAAGCAATTAATGCTGCTTAGAATTCCGGAATGACACTCCAAGTAGTTTATCGTGACCAACTATAGAAACATTTCTAAGCTCTTCAGTAGTATGGACATTAGAACTGTTCCAAAGAGTTGCAAATCCCAAAATGGGTCATTCAGTGATAGCATGAAACAAGATTTCAGATCAAAAAAAACCAATCTTTTAGGGAATTTCAGAGTGCCTTTTTAATTGAGGAAGGGAAACAGCCTTGAGGGATTGGAGCTCCATGGTGGTCAGTGTCACACAAGACCCTGGAGAGAGCCTCAGCCAGGGAGTTGCTGCTCTTGTACTGGACTTCGTGGCTTTATATGTGGGATTTTGTCTTGCTGGGGTATTCAGGAGGGAAAGAAGAAGGTTTCCTTCCATGCTGTCATTAGGCTTCAGTGCAGCGGAAACAGCGTTAGTAGCACAATCAAGTGCTGCTGTGCTCCTTGGAAGTTTGTTCCTTCTATGCGGAATAACTCCTTTTCCTTTGCTGTGGGAACAGGACACATGAAAAGCAGAATAATTTTGGGTTATGTCTGCTTCTGTTCTATGTGCATCCCTTCTTTTCCCCAGCACCTCTTTCTTGGGAATGGTGGTGGTTGCCAAACTTGTTACAGGGACAGAGAATCTTGGAAATTTAAAAAAAAGGTTAACGTGTAGTGAAGAGACATATTTGA
Organism: Struthidea cinerea; assembly: GCA_013397865.1. Classification (NCBI taxonomy): domain Eukaryota; kingdom Metazoa; phylum Chordata; class Aves; order Passeriformes; family Corcoracidae; genus Struthidea; species Struthidea cinerea. The sequence continues at coordinate 65,389 of VZTI01002739.1, forward strand.
GAACTGATTCTCCATGTGTTAAAATTGTCTGGTTACAAGATCCTGGTATTTTCAGCACAGGAGAGAGGGGAAGTGGTTAAGTTTCTTACAGAAGGAGAGTGATGTGGGTGATTTGTTTAGTTTAATTAACAGTTACAGTGCTGAACAAATAAAGTTTTCTTAAGACTGACGGGTGATTTCCGTGTCCTCTGGTCCTGCATATGTTTCTCATGTAAACTTCTGTTAAAAATTAATAGCAGGAGTGGATATGGACACAGTATTCAGCCAAGTTAGCTGGGAAACCTCAAGTGTAAAACTGGCACTTCTTTAATTAGCAGTTGGCACGTTTTTAGCTCGTGTTTCCTTTTTTGCTGACTGCGTCCTCATGGCACACTGGAGTTCAGGCATAGTCCATTTCCACTTTCAATGCTTTCTCCCTTGTTAGCCGCAGCTTGGCCGAGGCTTGTTCCGAAGGAGATGTGAATGCTGTGCGGAAGTTGCTCATTGAAGGCCGGAGTGTGAATGAGCACACAGAAGAAGGGGAAAGCCTCCTTTGTTTGGCCTGCTCAGCAGGATATTATGAGCTTGCACAGGTTGGTTTCCTGGCTGTTTGTACTGTGTGTGTTGTACAAAAAGAAGTGTTAAATCAATATATTACCATCTTGTGCACCTGGAAGGGGGTGTTGAAGTAGTGGGAAATGGCAGTGCACTGGCAAACGAGTCTCACACATACACTGGATGTTGCTAATGCATTCTTGGTGCTTATTTTCTGCAAGGGTTGCTCACACCACACTGAAGGTGGGGGTTTGTAGTGCAGAGGCAGAGTCTGTGTTCACTCCACTTTTGTTGTTGATCACTGTGTCTTGGCAGGTTCTCCTGGCAATGCATGCCAATGTGGAGGACCGGGGAATCAAAGGAGACATCACACCTCTAATGGCTGCTGCCAATGGCGGGCACGTCAAAATTGTCAAGCTGCTGCTAGCTCATGGTGCTGATGTGAACGCACAGTCATCCACAGGTAAAGAGGGTGTTGGGAACGACTGGAGAGCTAGGATTTGTGGTGTGCAGGGAACTTGGCGTGGAAGTTTGGGAGCAATGGCTCTCAGCCCAGCAAGGCAGAATGCTTCCTTGTGGTTTTGCCATTTAAATTCTCTTTTCTAAGTGAAACTCTGAAATATTGTTGGATGCAGATAAAATATTACGGAGACATACAAAGGTGCATAAGGTCAATTAGTAACTGGAAGGTGTTTGAGTACATAGGATTTGTTGTCACATTTTAAGCACAGTTTTGTAAGTTTGTGTGTACAATGAAAGGTTACTTGGTGGTAGGTCTAGGAAACCAAGGGGAAAACAGGAAACATGAGAAGATGGGTGCTCCCCCCGCCTTCCCAAGGTAATTTGCTAGCCATTTGTGTTGAAGTGACCAGATTGGGAAATCTTCTAAGTTTTTGTAGCCTGGAAGTGGAGAGCTGGCGTGTAGTCAGAAGTAACTGATGAATGGAGAGCTGACCCTGAGTGAGGAGGAGAGTGGAATACCAGGAGATACCTTATCTATTTTTGTTTAGTATTTTTTTCAGTGAAGTAGCTCTCTCAGTAGCAATATGGCCTTGACCTTTAACTTTTTTCATGGTGTCTTTCATAAAAGCAGATTCTTTGACTGTTGTGTGCAGATCCATGTTTTTTGTATTTTTTCTACTGAAGTTGTTTTCATCTCCTTGTAAAGACTATGAACATTTTGGAACCAGCCCCTTAGAGGGGTTTAAGACTTGATTTAGAAGCAGCAGTTCATTCTGCTCCTGGTTTTGAGCTTTCATTCTTACAGCATCGTGTACTCCTGCTGATTAACAGGAAAACGGATGGGGCTTTGTGATGGAAGCTGGGCGAGAAATGGGAAGAGAGGTGCATCAGTACAGGCACAAGGGGATCCTCGGTCTGTCAGCACCGAGCTGCTTGATGCCATTACTTATTTCCCCCTCCCTGTAATTCTTCATCTGTAGCCTGAAAATACCTGTTCCATCAGGTATTCCGGGTAAAAGGGACGGAATGGAGCATCAGGTGAAGTTCTGGGTGAAGAAACACCATCACATTCTGTTGCCAACCCTTGTTCTCTCTGGCTTTAGGCAACACAGCCCTGACCTACGCCTGTGCCGGGGGCTATGTGGATGTTGTGAAGGTGCTGCTGGAGTCGGGCGCGAGCATCGAGGACCACAATGAGAACGGTCACACGCCGCTGATGGAAGCTGGGAGCGCTGGCCATGTGGAAGTGGCCAGGGTGCTGCTGGAAAACGGAGCGGGCATCAATACGCATTCCAATGAATTCAAGGAGAGCGCGCTGACGCTGGCTTGCTACAAAGGTACGGTAACAAGTGTGGAAGAGTGTCAGGGCCGAAGAGTCGCTTCGAGCATGGATTCGTTCAGCCGTGCTGCCCACGACCAGGGGAATTTAAAGGCTGTGAATAGACGCTGTGGCGCTCTTAACCTGGCTGTGTGTGAAATGATCTGTGTGCAGAGTCTGAGTATCAAGATCTAAACCTTTGGTCTGAGTTATGGTGCGTTAGAAGATGCTCCGTTAAACAAATCAAGAGACAAGGAACTAATGTGTTTTATCACACAATAAGTAAACTAAACGTTCTGTATTACAGCTGTATTATACAGGGTACCTCTGCTTAAGTACAGAAATTATTTCATTTTAAAGGACTTGGTACTGGCAAGTCATGGAAAATTTAGGACCTTGCCTTTTAGGTGTCAGTGCAGAGGGCAACAGGCCTTTGTTGCCTCCCTTAGAGCATTAGGCAGCAAACCTGCAGCACTGAAGAAAGGGATGAAGATGTTTAATTAAGAGGTGAAATATGTTCCTACAGCCCAGCAGCTGCTGTTATAGTCACTTAGGTCATATTTTATTAGGCCCTTGCCATTATGGAGTAGTTAATGTTGGTAGTACTTGAGGTAGTACTTGAGTACAAGAGGTACTTGTGTAGCATCTTTATAAAAGTTGGTTGTAATCTTTCATTTATATTTCTTATCAACTACACTGACAGGTTGCTGTGCACATAGATTACAGAGATACAAATATACTTTTCCAGAGTGGATTTTTTATGTCGTAACATGGACATCCATGGCCTTCATTATGTACTTTAGATCCTTTCTATGAGTGTTGAAATTCACTTTCTCAAGCAGTTTCTCTCTAGTAACTGTTTTCTCCGCACAGGCCATCTGGAAATGGTGAGGTTTCTGCTGGAAGCTGGTGCAGACCAGGAGCACAAGACAGATGAGATGCACACTGCTCTCATGGAGGCATGCATGGTAAGAGTCGTACGGCTTGAGCAGTGGGGTGTGTGGGCTCTCTTTTCTTCCTGAAGATGGAGAAAGTGATTCCTTTTAGTCTCCTTCTGGTACAGAATCTAACTGTGATGTTTCGGTTCTCTTGTCAACTTGATGGGAAGTTAGTGATGGGAAAATACTTTATATAGGAATTCAGAAATTAGATAATGTCAAGTGGGAAGATTCTCAGTATTTGTTGAAATGCTTTTAACATTTCTAATGTGCTAAACACGGGCAACGAATATGATCATAACCTGGCTTTTGGAGGCATTTAACAAACCTCGATTATGATAAAGGAATTTGCAAGCAGGTGGTTATGTGTGTAACATGTTTCAGTATAGTTCACACAACCACGTACTCCTTGAAGACACAGGATCAGAAGCTGTTTGGGAATCAACTAGGAAATGAAAGGGGCAATTGTTAATTCTTACTAGTGAGAGTACTTGAATGTTGCTGCTTTGTCCATCTGAGGTGGTGTGTTCATCTGAATATGGAACTTAATTGTTGAATTGAGAATTAATTTCTTAAATTTCCTTTTTAACCTTGTCTCCAAATAGATTACTCATGTGTTGGGATTTTCATGGCCTTAGACTTGTGTAATGTCACGCTGTGAACCCGTGGCTATAGAGGAGGGCAGTAAATCCCTGTTTAGTCTGCCCTTTGCTGAAACAACTGTAATGGTTCTAAAATCAGCCAGTTGTGTCTGTTCAATGAAGTTAATGGTTTCAGATAGGGGAATGATTAACAGAAACCATTATACTTCTTATAAGCTGGAAAGAAAGTCACGTAGATAAACAGAACTCGAGCTGTCCTTTATCTCACCCTGAAATCTTACTAGAGCAGCCACATAAATATCCTTGGGAATGGCCTTGCAGCCCATTCCTGGGAGCTGATGGTAAAATTACCTTGTTTGATGTTGCAGTTGCCTTCTCATCAGGGTATTTTTGTGGTGGAGCTGTGGATCAAGCCTTCCTTTCCTTGCCTTTCTCTTCCGGCCTTCTAACTCCTCTGATAGACTAACAAAATTCCATTGGACCCACAGAGATGTCAAGGATTAATTTTGTTAAGAATTACTGAGCAATAGGAAAAAATTCTTCTCCCTTATTTCTGCAGGAAGCTGTTCCTAGGGAGGCAGTTCCAGGCTGGTGCTCAGAGCTGGCAGATAGTTGAGAGTCTCATAACCTCAGCTCTGCTGACGAGAGAAGGAGCAGCTTTCTCTAGCAGTATGCAATGTGCCATGAAGCAGAGCAAGGACTTCCATCTCAGCATGTTCTTTGTGCAGAAACAGTTACTGCTCTTCATTGGCACAAGAAAACTTCCTTCTCTAGAACAGCATTGAACTTGAATGTATGCTAACAGAGCTGTCTGTCTGTGGCATAGCCAGTGCAGGTTTAAATCTTGTCCTACAAGGCATTCAGGAAGACTTCTGCCCGAGAGTTTTTTATAGACAGCAGCTAATATTGATTCAATGCAAATGAGGTGTTGGGCAACAGCACTTGCCTTGTGGGAGCAAAGAACAGGTTGGTCTAGTTGGCATTTCCTCTCGCTGAAGGACTGATGGCCACAAAGCTTCGTCTTTAAAATGCAGTTGGTGCTCTTGTGCACGTTGTTCGGGTGACTCTTTCTGATCTATTACCAGTTGGAAGGCTTTTTGTGGCTATTATAGGAGAGCTCAACAGCCCCACCTCATTGCAAGGTTTATTAAAACATGGATCCAATTCCCTTGTGTGGTGAAGCACCTGCAGTTCTCCTGCAGGCTGCTTGGCCCACATAGGAAGCTTTGAAGTAAATCTTGGTGCTGTGTTGTGCCATCCCTGTCGTGGATCGGGGGTGAGCAGTGAGCTGTTTTGCCAGAGCCTGATGGATGAGGCACCGTCTCTGCATTTCCCTGAGGAAAGATTCTTTATGGAGTCTTGGAGTTTTTCCCTAAAATAGTACTGTCATTTCATGTAAAAGGTGAATATGTCCTAGTTAATGTCCTAGATATTTTTCCGAGAGGAAACCATGTTTTGCTCCCTGGATATCAGAAGAAGGTATGAAACGCTTGGGAAAATGAAGCGGAAAAGTGTCAGATGCAGTTTGGTATTTTGTCTGGAAAAGAGCTTTTTGGAATCGTGGTTTCCAGCTTGGCAAGGATGGCTGTGGTTGCGATTTGCTGCCTCTTAGGAATTAATCTGAGATCAAGGTGTACTTAACTTACCTCATTCAGTGACAACCTTGGGATAGCCTTGTGTTCCTGGTGAGTGGCTGTTTATTTGCTGCAGCCCTCCAGTGTTTTGTGTGTCAGATTCTGGTTACTCCAAGTTGGAATGGTGATGGTCTTCTCATGGAGAAAACCAGCTTGGAGAGTTTATGCTGTTGTTGGAGCGCAGCGACCAAGCCGGTCTCTGCTTTTGTCTGAACAAAACAGAACGGAATGGCAGTTGGATGTGTCACTGTCAGGCCTCCAGTGTAAGCACAGAGCTGAAAAGCCACTTCAAATAGTTCCTGAATTTATGGCATATTGAAAATATGACGGAGAACCTATGCTCAAGTGTTTTTAAAGGAAGAAAGCAAACTTAGGAGCTACCTTTTTTTCTGCAACCCGGCAGAACGGGTTTGACAGCACGATCATGGTATCTGAAAAACCCTGTGAGGATCCTGCCAAGGGAAAGCTGTCGCTCAGGTGGGTGGCTTCTGGGATGTGGAAGGAACCCCTGACAAACGGTCTCATTTTGGCTTTTCTGTTGGAAGGAGAAAGTAAGTCTTGACTCTGCTGTTAAATTGAGCAGTGAAATAGTTTTGCGGGAGCCATGAGGCAAGCCAGGTCAGCATGCACAGCTGCTTCTTAAGAAAGGGAGGAAGCAAAAGGATCTCTCTATTGTTTTTGTGGAGGAGACAAGCTCCTAAAATAGTGGCGAGCTCCCTCTCGACTTTCTGGGCTTTATTTTGGAGTTCCTCCCCACCCCCAAGTAACCCCAAGTAAGCTGATCCCAAACACCTGAACTGGAGTCTGATACAAAGTCGTCCAGCTTGTTGCTTACACCATTGACAAAGAGGTCTGATATGAGGTTCATCGTGTTTTAGTTTTGAATGGCACATAGTCAGTAAAACATGCTCAGCATTTCTTCAGGTGCCTGTTCAATAGGAGATCTTATCCTTTACCCAAATACTCAGGGAAAATATTCAGGAAAACTGTACAGCAACTTAATTATATTTTTTGGACTCATTTTACTCAGTCGTTGCTTTTTGTGTCTTTTGAGGGAATTTGAGTCTGTGACAAAGCTGTGGAGAAAAGCAGTTTTTCCATTTGGTCAATATTTTGACCTTGTTTTTTTTCATTTCCAGGATGGTCACGTGGAAGTGGCAAGATTACTTCTGGACAGCGGCGCTCAGGTGAACATGCCTGCGGACTCCTTTGAGTCTCCGTTGACTCTGGCAGCCTGTGGCGGGCACGTCGAGCTGGCGGCTTTGTTAATTGAACGTGGGGCTAACTTGGAAGAGGTCAATGATGAAGGATACACACCACTGATGGAGGCAGCCCGAGAAGGCCACGAGGAGATGGTGGCACTGTTACTTGGGCAAGGTAACTGCTGCGGGGCCTTCTGCGGGCTGGCACTCAGCAGGCAGCTGCCTATGTTGGGGAAAAAAGCGCTAAGTTACTGTGATTTTTGTTTTCTTTGGTAATAAGATGCCTTGTGCATATGGAAGTGGTTTGTCTGCTGATCCTGCCTTCTCTAACTGGTGTTTTGTCTTGTTTGAAGGAGCAAACATCAATGCTCAGACAGAGGAGACGCAAGAAACTGCATTAACTCTGGCTTGCTGCGGAGGGTTTTTGGAGGTGGCCGATTTCCTCATTAAAGCAGGAGCTGACATAGAACTTGGCTGTTCCACACCTTTGATGGAAGCTGCTCAAGAGGGGCATTTGGAGCTGGTTAAATATTTATTAGCTGCAGGTATGGAGTCATTTGGTTAACACTTTTGTCAAGGCTTAATCTAAGAGAAAAATACTTTTTTCGATATTCATTACATTTTCTTGAGCAGCTTCTTGAAGTTCTTTGTGAACTTTGTGAAGGTCTTTGGAACCTAAGTAATTTACTGGTTGGACTCCAATTTAGCTTTTGAAGATTGAGTTGATGTAAACTTGCTTGGAACTAACTTGTAGTTTATGTTTGTATTCCTCGAGAGTATGATCAAGTTACCAGTTTAATAGATGCTGGATTGGAAGGGGGAAGTTTCATTTGCTGTTTGATCCTGTAAAGACTGTGGAGGCTTGCCTATTTTCTGTAATGCCCATCACAAAGCTTACAAGGTTTTGTCGCTACTGTTTCAGGGGCTAATGTGCACGCAACAACAGCAACAGGTGACACGGCACTGACATATGCCTGTGAAAACGGCCACACCGATGTAGCAGATGTCTTACTTCAGGCAGGTGCAGATCTGGTAAGTCATTTACCTTCTTAAAAAAATCTAAGTAGGAAATAAGATTATCAACAGCTCATATTCTTTTTGTTTGTTTCTGTGCTCATTGCTGAAAACTTACATGTTCTTTAATGTATTTTAGGCTGTTAAATTACCCTAAAGTGCTGAGGTCAGTTGCAGTCCTCTGGTGATTGATGTCTAAAGCATTTCCAAGCCATTCAAGGTTGCCTAGAGAGGAAAATAGGGGATTTCATTCTTTTGTCATGGTATTCAGCTTCAAATTGTTGAGCTGATTCTGGGTTAGTCCTTGTTCCTGCAAATCTGTCCCATTCCTTATGCATCAGATAGTTGACAGTGTGTTTGGTGTACTGTAATGGAATTAAGATGACGGAGGTAAACTGATTTTTACTTTTCAGTAGGCTTGTACACCAGTGTGTTATCAAAAAGTGAAGTTAAGCATGTCAGAAGATGTCCTGTTTAACTAAAATCCCCACCATGTGCCTGAGTGCTTCTTGTCCAGGAGTCACACCTGTGCAGAGACAGGTGGTGGATGGTTCATCTGCCTTCAAGATACCCTCAGTTCAAATGTTAGCTAAATATTTACGTCTAAGTTCGTGAAACACTAAAGAAGGATGCTCCATGTCTAGTACCTTTCCATTCAAAAACACAGAAGGCTGGCTTGCCTCCTTTCACATGCTACTTTGGATTTTGAAGCCTTTCTTTATCTGCTCTAGGAGCATGAATCAGAAGGCGGAAGAACCCCTCTCATGAAAGCTGCCAGGGCAGGTCATGTTTGCACTGTTCAGTTCTTGATTAGCAAAGGTAAGAGTGTGGGAAGGTTTGGATTTTCCTGACAATTAGAAACACTTCAAGTTATGAACATGTCAGAACTAGTGTAACTTCCTTGGATTTGTTTTAAGTATCCTAACTCAAGCAGGCAATTGATTCTCCAACTAGGCATGTAATGATTACCTGTGGTTTCTGCTGAGGTTAGTGGAACTGCAACTAGTTGTGAAAACAGTGTATTTCAGTCTTTAATTCCTAGTAAATGCAGCAGTAGTAGGGATCACTGGGGTTTCCATGCTCCTGGTGCAGCTTTGGAGCACTGTCTTTGGGAGTTGAACTACAAGTAACTGTTGATTTCCAGGTTTTGACTATAGCTTGCTTGATGTTTTGATACAAACCTGAAATTTCCGTTTTCTCTCTCTTGGGCTGATTCTCATGAATTTTTCTTGTCCCTGCCTTGCATGGAGTAGGACATCCAGCAGGACGGAATTTTCCCTGTGTAGATTGCAGTGTAGTTAATTCTGTTACTTTTGATAGAGGTGAACCCAGTGAAGTCTGTTTTAGCTGATGTTTCCCCTTCTGTTTTTGCAGGAGCAAATGTGAACAGGACCACAGCGAACAACGATCACACAGTGTTGTCGCTGGCCTGTGCCGGAGGCCACTTGGCAGTGGTGGAGTTACTGCTCGCTCATGGTGCTGATCCCACACACAGACTCAAGGTTTGTCCCTCAGCTGCCTCATTTTCCTCTAAAACTGAGGATACCCAACTGAATTTTCTCCTGTTGTATTCTCTGCAACTCATCCAACCTGTCATGATTTAAATGGAAGTTTCCACAAGCAGATGTTCTGCTCGTGTACATATTGTTGGAGTTAGTGCAGGTCTCTTGATAATCGTTAATATGAAGGCTGCCCTCCAGTTGTAAAGTCCTGATTGTGGAAGAGGAAAAAAAAATTTAAAGTACTGTTTTGGTTTTTTTTAAATATTTCATCAAGTCTTTAAGTTTTGATGTGAACTTGTGGAGATTGAGTATTTACTAGAGCAGAAAGCAGTCATCATGGGTACTGTGTTGTGTCTCCCAAAATGCTGCAGTGTTGTTTTGATGATGTCAGTACTGTTTTGATGATGCTCTTTTCTAACTCTGTGATCTTTCCCTGTTCAGGATGGATCAACTATGCTAATTGAGGCAGCCAAAGGCGGTCACACCAGCGTGGTTTGTTACCTTCTAGATTACCCAAACAACTTGCTTTCTGCTCCTCCACCCGATGCCACTCAGCTGACCCCACCATCCCATGATCTAAACAGGGTAAGATTTCAGGGCTGGTGATCCGCGGGGCTTTTTTGCACTTTCTTACTTGGGAGTTTAAAGGTGAGAGAAGAGTCAGTCATGTCATGTCATAAGCTGTAGATGAGCACACTGAAAATTACTTGGAGCGGTAATGGAAATGGGGAAGACTTTTGAACATTATGATGTAGTGCTTTCATCATTCTTATTGTTCTCTAAATACTATTGGAAAAAAACACTGAGGGTGGAAAAAAAGAGCAAGTGCAAAGGTCTGCTTAAATGAGACTCTTCAGAATTGAATTCATAGCCCATTGTGGCTTGTATTTGCTGTACTACGCTATAACACTGTACCATGCTGAGTATAGTTTGGCAAGTAATTTTTTAGCTTAAAAATGCAAAGTATGTGGCGATCAGGTGTTAATTACTGAACTCAGTGTATTAAAAACTTTATTAAATGTTCTTAGTCACCATTAAAGTCTACTTTTCTAACAGATTTTGTTTACCTTCTATTAAATTATGACTCGCACAGAGTATGAGAAAAGTAATCTGTTAGTATCCGACGTTTTAGGCTCCTCGAGTACCAGTGCAGGCGCTGCCCATGGTCGTCCCACCCCAGGAGCCTGACAAACCCCCTGCTAATGTCGCCACAACCCTTCCCATCAGAAATAAAGGTCAGTCGTAGTTCTGGAGCTTATTTTCTAAATATCCTTCCTAGGCAGAACATAGAGGCTTGCACTTGTAGCTGGGTAGCTCCTATGAAGAGTGTTTATGGATTCAGTCAAGGAAACTGCAATTTTGATTTTTTTTTTTTTTTTTTTTTTTTTTTTTTTTAATTTTTTTTTAGGTTTTTTTTTTCCCNTTTTTTTTTAAATTTTTTTTAAGGGTTTGCTTATCCACCAAGTATCAGTCATCTAACCCTGTAATCGTAAAACGTCAAGAAATCTGCCTAAGTAAATATGTTAAAATCTCTAGTCTGACACACTGAACTAATGCAAAATGTCACCCAGAAGTCTATAGAAATTGGATAATGGAAGTTGCAAAACCCATGTTAATCTCCATATCATAGTTGATTTGATAACTTGTGTTTCCTTAGGGTAGTAGTCTGGGAGTGGGTTTGACTAATTGGATTGAAGGCGGAATTTCTTGTGGAATAAAGTCTTTAGTCTGATGTGGCTCAGGTCCTCCTAGGACTAAATTTGCATCTGTTTTGCTCTCGCCATTTTGACAGTGCTTTCTGTACTTAAGAATTCTCTTCAAAAAACCATTTTTTTATCGAGCATCAGCAGTAGGAAATACAGGCGTGCATGTCCTAAAATTAATCCTGTGTGTACACTTGTATTGTTCTGGAGATACAGCGAGGATGGCTGGAAGAAACTGGGCACCTCCACTGCCTCAGATCCTGAGTTTTGATTTGCCTATCGCCCTTCAAAATTAACCGATTGTTGCTTCTCCACCTGGTATGGCAGAGCACGTCAGCTGTGTTACTGGGGACTTCTGCATAAAAGACCAGTTGGATTAGTCCATCGCTTGTTCTTGCAGGAAGGCTGAAATATTTGCCTTGCCTGGGCAGAGAGCTGAGTTTTGAAACAGGCAAAATCATGTCTACTATGGATAAAACGTAGTGGCTAAAGACACCCTGTTAGTTCCTGCTAAATCTAAATGACTATCCTGGGTTCTGGCACTGTTTGTCACCTGAGAAAAGCTGGATACCTGGAGCAAAAGGATGCCTAGTTCTAGAAAGTGTAGCACGTCTTAAAATGTACCAAGTCGGTTGCAAAACCGCTGGCCTGGTCCCAGTCCTTGAGATGTTTTTGTATCCCTTGGGCTGTGCTTTCAGGGCTGTAAGCATATGTTTATGTCCCAACACTATACCAGATGCAAGCACCAAGTAAAGAGACAGCATATCCTTGCTTTTTGTTCCCAGTTTTCTTGTAGCAGCACTCGGTAACAGCGGCTCGAGACAATCGCTTCCTTTGGCAAAAGCATAACGATTGCTGGAGTAGATCTGTCACCGTAGCACAGGGATATGTGGGATGCATGTGCAGTAGTGTGTCCTGTTAAATTGCAATCCGACTGCTGGGTGCAAATTGGCAGGTGTTCTCGGAGGGCCTTCGGGACACGCTGACCTTCTGTGGGTGCTGTGCCCTGGTGCGTAGCCGGCCACGCAGCGGCCCAGCGTAGCTCTGTAATGAGGATGCCATTCGTATGCACTTCCATTGGTTCTGAGGGGGTTTCTTTTTCACACAGCTGCTTCTAAACAAAAGTCCAGCAGTCATTTGCCAACAAACAACCAGGATGTACAGGGTTACATCACCAATCAGTCTCCAGAGAGCATTGTAGAAGAGGCTCAGGGCAAGTTGACAGAGCTGGAGCAGAGGATAAAAGAAGCCATAGAGAAGAACGCTCAGCTGCAGTCCCTGGAACTGGCACACGCTGACCAGCTCACCAAAGAGAAGATTGAGGAGCTGAACAAAACGAGAGAGGAACAAATTCAGAAGAAACAAAAGATTTTGGAGGAACTGCAGAAAGTGGAGCGAGAGTTACAGCTGAAAACTCAGCAGCAGCTAAAAAAGCAATATCTAGAGGTAAAAGCGCAAAGAATTCAGCTCCAGCAGCAGCAGCAGCAGCAGTCTTGCCAGCATCTGGGACTACTGACTCCCGTTGGGGTAGGAGAACAACTCTCAGAGGGAGACTATGCACGATTGCAGCAAGTGGACCCCATCTTGCTTAAAGATGACCCTCAGCAAGCTGCTGCGCAGACGGGTTTTGCACCAATTCAGCCTCTGGCCATGCCACAAGCTTTGCCTCTGGCAGCAGGTTCCTTACCTCCAGGGTCCATCGCAAATCTTACAGAACTGCAAGGTGTTATAGTTGGACAGCCAGTGCTGGGCCAAGCACAACTAGCAGGGCTGGGGCAAGGAATACTGACAGAAACACAGCAAGGGTTAATGGTAGCCAGCCCTGCTCAGACGCTCAATGACACGCTGGATGACATCATGGCAGGTGGGTTTATATTGTTATGAGCAGGTATAATATTTGCTTGACCAGTTGAGGGTATGTCCACTTCTTTTTATATGTGTGTGTGTGTGTGTTTGTGTATTCCCACAAGCTCTACAGCAAGTACCACTCGCCCTCTGATCCCTGTCTTGAGGAGCTGGGAAAACTAGCTTTAACTTTTCAATTCGCAGGGTGAGCTAACTGGTGCCTGTTGGTCAGGTTGGTATGGTGGAGTATGGGGATGTATTGGAGTTCATGTATTAGTTGTATTTTGGCCTGATTGTAGCTCAGGAGTAGCACCATGATGATACTGGGTAGTACTTTGGACTAGCTGAGGGCTGACTGCAGTAGGCTGAGCAACTGCAGCACCACAACAAGCCTATAATGTGTGAGGGACCTGTGGGTTTATCTTCAGAATAAGAGCTGTTCTGGTTGGCCTTCTGTAGTCTACTTATTGGAAGCTTTTACTTCTGCTTGGAAAACAAAAAGGTGATAATCCTATGACTTTTTGAAACATCTACTCATAAAAATGGCTGCCAACAAAAAACATGTTTAACCTTTCCAAATTCTTGTCATCGCTTCAGACAATTCTTTACCCATTGACATGAATGCTCTAAGGACTTAAGCAGTGAAATAAAAGAATGAAGCAGATTTTACATGTGAGTTGTCAACTGTTGTTTTAGTTTACACCTCACTCAGTTGTGCTTCATCCCCTTTCCACGCTAAAGCAGTCATTGAAATACTCTTTAGCTGAACACAGATGAACTGATAGGGCATAGTCTTAAAAAAAAGTCACTTGGTGAAAAAGTACCAAGATGCTCTTGGTTAAGCTGATGCACAGTCATTTTTACAAGTGCCGTCTGTCGGAACAAGTCTGCTTTGCAAAGCATGTTAGGACGAGGGATGTGTGCCAGAGGGAAAGCAGGTCTCCAAGAAGGTGTTAGCCCGGCGCTGGTCCTGCGTGTACTGCAAGAGTTGGAGTACAGTAGTGGTACAGAGTCAGTGGAAGGTATGGTAAATGATTAAAACTACCAGGTGGTGATTTTTTAAAGTACTTGGAACACCACTTTTGAAATGAGACACCTGGTGAGTGACCTGGTGTCCAGGCAAAGCTTCATTAAAGATGACAGCAGCTTTTCTGGAAATCTCGTGTTAAGAGTTGAAGCATAGACCTAAAGATTGGAAGTGGATAAAAAAACAAATGTATGCATGAAAAAGTAGATAAAATTACATACATCATACACTGACAGTGAAGATTTCTCTCATGTGGAACTGCTGGGATACAGGACAACATGAATTTAAAAGCTAGGATGATTGCAGTTCTTGGTAACTTATAAAGAATCTGTGCAATGCACTTGAGTTGTGTTTAAAATACAAGTTAAACCTGGAGTTAGGATGTTTGGGATGTGTTTTAACTGCACATCATATCTTTAGAAGGTGTGATTTCAGGTCACCTGCTGCGTACCCAAATGCCTGTGTGTGCCCTTTTGGGCAGTCAGGTATTTCCAGTGTGAATTTTAAGTGAATATTTTGGTACTGCTCAGCCCCACTTGTTAGTGCATGCGTGCACACATTCAGTTGGGAAGGAAGTCTGAATTCATTTTCTGTCAAGTGGCTGATTTTAGGGTGTTTTTTTAAGCAAGAGCGGACACAGACCTGAGTATAGAACTTGAGTGTCAGCCTGAGTCCACACATCACAGTTTAATGTGGAGCTGAAATGGCCTCAGTGTAACACACAACGTTTAAGTAGCAGCTAAGTATTTCATCAGTAACTCCATGTACTGCTTTAAGAGAAGCCTGTGGAGTATTCTTATGGGTTTAAATTCTTGTTTCTGAGATGCCTTGAGTTTAGTTCCATTGCAGAGCTGTGTTTACAGCACCAGTTACAGAAACAAAGCTTCACCTTGACTGTGCAGACTTGATTTAATGTGCATCTCTGTGCTTAATTAGCTCAAAACAATGAGTAAGTAGTAAATAATCCTTTGTTTTTTACCGTTGGGCTCCTTTATGATCCTGCTGGGATTGAGGACGAGCAAAAGGCTTGCTCTTGAGCTTCAGATGTTGGCCAAGTTTTTTGCTCACTGCGAGGCTTGTAAAAAAATATTTTTTAGGGTTAGTTATGTAAGTCTTGTATGAAAACATCGCATCTGTTAAGTGGTGTGGTAAAGATCTAAAGAGAAAAAAAGCACCTTGTTTTTAATAGCAAGATTTTATAAAGTAGAAACTATTCTAAGGATTATGTCCAGTCACAGAGCTTCACAAAGAACTTCAAGAATCTTGAAGCACTTGATAAAATGCATTCCTGGAAGCTACCTTGTGGGATGAATCGGTTCGAAATGCAGCTGTCTAAATTAATATGTGAGAAAGAGTCTGCCTTGGCTGTAGACTCAATACTGAAAAAAATAACAGTAGAGTGCCGGCATCCCAGGAAAATCAGGTTGTGTCCCACTTGGGACTTGAGCAGGAGCTGGTTTTATGTGGGGCTGACGCGCCTTAGGCTACTTTGTGTGCTTTTAACTAATAACCACCAAGACTACAGGTGTGGAATGGTTTTCAGGCTTCATCCATGGAGCCCTTCTTGCACAGCAGCAACCATGTGTTTGTGTTGGGACTCAGAACATAACTTGGACTGTTACAGTCTGAGGTGTGTTCTGCATCTCAACTGCTCTATAGTGATTTTAATCCTGTGTGGCAGGAACACAGTTTGTAATAACTGAGGATACTACAGAGAAATTGGGGGCAGAGAAGGAACTGATGTAGAACAAGCCTGTAGAGTTGGCTTGAAACCAGTTGGAAAAAGCTGAGATGTCTTGTACATTTCTTGTAAAGTAATTTTTTATTCCATCCCTCATCTTGGCTTGTTGGTGTGTAACGTGGAACAGTTTTTAGTTGTCTGCTGTTGACATTACAGGAGACAAGGAATCAGTGCATGAGGACAATGCTGTGCCCACAGTCAGACAGCACTTGTGAGACATGTGGTGTCCACATGAAGAGGAGTGGGATTACAAGGGTGAAAGCCAAGGGCATGTTGCACTGGTGAGGCCAGTGGGCACGGGGAGGAGGTAGCGGCTCTCAGGGTGTCCTCTCTTCATTTAGCTAAGAGAGGGTTGAGGTACGGCCAGAAGGAGATCAAGATAAAGAGTGGTGCTGTTCCAAATATCAGTAAGCACAAAACTGATTGTCTGATATCCCAGCAAATGTCCGAGACTGAGACTGGAGTAGTCAGAGGGTGCTTGCTGATATCTTCCAACCAAGAAGCTTGATCTCCTTTCCCAACGTGATTATGGTGTAGGCGGTCCTGCACCAAGTCATGTATGTACTAAAATATTCCAATGGTGAACTAACTTCGAAGGCTTGGTTATCCCAGGTGAAGTACAGACTTTAGTTCACTTTGCCACTAGTCCATTAGAGTAGGAAAAGGAGCAGAGTACAAAGATAAATATTCGACTGTCAGTGTGTTTAGCCTGGAGAACCAAGCTAGTTTGTTACTCTTCTCAGTGCTCAAGACTGCTGTGAAAACCTTTTGGGTTATTGAAAACTTTGAATATTTTAGTTTGGGTGCCGTAAAAATTCTGTTCGTCACCCTTGGCATGTTCATTAGAAATTTGAACTCCACACAGGTGATGTTGAAATAAATATAATCAAACTAATTACCCATAGAAATGAGTATTGTGTCCTAGTGAATAGTGCTGTAGGGATATGAACTAAGTTTGAGAATTATAGCTGAAGCACACGTCTTTCTTTTTTGGGTTTGTTCGTTTGTTTTGTATTTTGGGAGGGGGGCAGGTAGTGATTGGGAGGTTGGGGGTTTTTTTTTGTTTCGTTTTTCCTCCCCTCACTGCAAATATAAAAAGTAGACTTTACCTGAATTGAGACCTTCTTAACTAACTTGATTTTTTTTTTTTAGTCTGAGAATTGACTTATGTCTCCTGTAATACAGAAGATGCTTCCCAGTCCCCTTTTTGAGCAGGAATTCTTCGAAACTGTTTAAAACATATGCTATTTTTGACTTTATGTCAAAATATTTTGGCATATCTTCAGTATGTTTGTTTTAATCCATACCTTGTGTGATTTGTGAGATAAGTTTTCAAAAGGCACTCAAAGATACAGATCAAGGGAGTTCGAGTTCTGAATTCTGACTTACTCTTAAATATAAGGTTAATGATACTTTCTGTGTTAGAGGCTGGGCGTTCTTTGCTTCTGCCGGTGCCGTTTCTTAGGTTCTTTGCTGGGATTTTGTGTAGGAAATCCAGAAATTAAATTAGTAATGGATGTAAAACACAGCTGCCTTGCTATGGTGGGAGCACACAACTGGGCCTGTTAGGACACAGGTTTTGTGGCATTGGTTGGAAAACTGTTTCATTCTTCAGTTTAAAGTGCTTTTGTCAACTGGACAGAAGTGTGTGGGGCTTCACTTTCTCCTTTGCTGTCACACCTGAGAAGCAGCTGGAGAGACACTGGAGAAGTGACAGGGAAAAAAACATTGAGTTCTTCTGAGGCAAAGTAGGAAAATGGGTGTTTTCCCCAAGGGCTGCTTTAGACTCAGGTTCGCTCTGTATTTCTTAACGTCCCATGTGTAGAATGGATTTCAGGGAGTGTGGCAGTCAGTGCTATCTGTGTCATGTCCATACGCTGTCATCACTGTAAGTGGTGTTACCTTTGCTTAACCTAACACCTTGACCAAACTCTCTGCAAACTGGCTGTTACAAAGCTTCCACTTCTCTGGTTTCAGCAAATTCTGCCATGTCAGCATCCTGCCCTGTTGCTTTTTTGTTATGTTGATGGGGGGTGGGGGTCTTCGAAGGCTTGTACCTGAAAACATTTAAACTGTTTTAAGAAAAATTGCGTAGATACCCATTGGTTGGACTTGTTCTGCGGCCCAGCTTCCAAAGGTACGGAACTCCAGGTCGAAATAACGGCTGATTTGTTGTAGGAAAGGGCTTTGGGTTAAAAAAAAAAAAATCATCTTGTGGTGGGCTTCTAGAAAACATGTCAATCTGATACTTAACTCTTTCTTTGGTTGAATACAGTAAACCTTTTTCATAGTTCAAATGCTAAGAGTTAAAGGTTCAAAGATTGGGCTAAATGTGTGGAATATATATATTTGTGGAAAACAAATGTTTTTACGGAGTTCCATCTGTTGATGGGAGTTCACCCCACTGTCCCTTTATTGTCACGTTACACTTGGGAAGTGTTTTGCTTTGACTAAGCGTGGTTCTTCTGTCCAACAGCAGTGAGTGGAAGAGCATCTGCAATGTCAAACACTCCTACCCACAGCATTGCAACCTCAGTGTCCCAACCTCAGACGCCGACTCCGAGTCCCATCATTTCTCCTTCAGCCATGCTGCCCATCTACCCTGCTATAGACATCGATGCCCAGGTGAGCCTGCCACTCTCAAAGATGCACGAAGCTATTTTTTTTCTGCATCCCAAATAATTCAGTGGTGGCAAATAGCTCTGTTGTGTAATGGATTGGGGTCTGGGGACTGGATTTGCTGCTTTTAGGAAGCCAGAACAACACCCCAGAGAGTCGCAACCCACTTTCCTCTGTGCTCTTGCCGAACAAAAAAAAAAAAAGTCTCTGAATGACTAAACACTTGTATTTCTTATTCCTTTGTTGTCGGTATGATTATGAGAAACAGCAAAGTTGTCTACTGACAGAAATTAAATGTTTTCTGGCCTGATATCCTAAGACAAAAATAAGCTGTAAAGCATTGCACACTGAGTTTTTGGTTCTGCTTGCAACTTGTTGGCCAGAGATCACAGAGGTATGAAAGTCTTGAAACTAATAATTGCTGGGATTTTTTTAGCAGAAGGAAATACTCTCACTTCCACTAAGGGAAAAGCTTTTCTATAATGAAAGTAATTGTTAAAAGGGCAACTTTATGTTGACTTGGAGCTAGCTGGCCATCAGCAAAAAGCATACACATGCTAACTGGCATATATCTATGCACAGCTCTGGGCTATACATAACACGACTAAGGTTTGGGCAGCATGGCGTGGAGGAGAGGCATGACATCATTGTGGAGAAAAGGAGAGAAACCTTTGGAAAATCAGCCTTTGCTGCTTAGTTGCTTGTGGTACTTGGCTTGGGTTCTGCTGTGATGAAGCCTTTGGCTGAACCGGAGTGTTGAGAATTAAAGGCAGAATTCTTACCTTCATTATACCATCTAAAGGTCACAGTCAAGCAGTGGTAAAGAAGTTAATCTGGTTAGCAGAGCACAGATGAGAGCTCCGTTCTTGAAGAATCTTCAGTTCTTGTCAGGATTTCTTCTTAAATCTCCCAGCAGAGCTGCCTTGAGAGGTAGAATCCTGTCATGAACTTGCACACAGAAGGTAGCTGTGGGGGCATCAATAAACATGCCCTTAGCTTATAGAAGTTTTTTGTTTTGGCATGGGTGTAGTTATGTTTTGGCTAACGTGCACTGTAACAGGGGCTATACTTGAAAAAGCAAGTATTTATCTTCTGTGTATGTCTGTTTGGTTTAGACTGAGAGTAACCATGACACAGCCTTGACACTGGCTTGTGCTGGTGGCCATGAAGAACTGGTACAAACCCTGCTGGAGAGAGGAGCTAACATTGAACACAGGGACAAGAAAGGTGGGTATCTCACCATGGCAGTACAAACCCTGTCTGCCTTGCCAGTGTGTCCCGCTAAATAAATCCCCAGTAAGCCTGGACTTCACGTGAAACCTTTAGGCTTGTTTTTCTGGTGGTTTAACTCATGTCACTTATGAACGTGGACTCTTCAAACACTTGTTTTCTGTTGCAGGGTTTACTCCGCTTATTTTGGCTGCTACAGCCGGCCATGTGGGTGTTGTGGAAATCTTACTGGATAATGGAGCTGATATTGAAGCCCAGTCCGAGAGAACCAAGGACACTCCCTTGTCTTTGGCTTGTTCAGGAGGGAGGCAAGAGGTGAAGTAAACCTTAAATCTTCAGAAGAAGTGTGTGAATGACGTGCTGTGTTAGTACGGTACAAGAATCTTCCAGAAACGATACAGTCACACAGGATGTGTGTTTAAAAAAGATGCAAAGAGCTTCACATTTTCCAATTTAGACATCACAACGTGTCTCATAGATTGCTTTTTCTCTTTTGGTAACTGGACTGGTGCTGTGCAGGTGTCCTCATGAGTGTAGTCATTAGTGCCCCATTATGGGACTTTTACCAGCATAATTAGGTGTAGATACGAAAGTGAAGGCCATGAGTGTTCTTGCCGAGAATCAGTAGTTAGACACAAATGGGTGCCATATATGAGCCATATCATAGTTTTTGGGGGGGGGAAATATGGGAGAACGCTGGGCTTTGGGCAGCAGAGATGATGTCAGAATACCCTCCTGCCCAAATTTTTGGGTTTGACAGTATATTTGTTCTGTGATTTCATGGGAAAACATTCTGATTGCAAACTGTGCAGGTCTAATCTAAACTTTTTTAATACGTAAAACCTGAAAGTGAAGCAAATTTAACATTGCACTGGAAGTGACACCATGGGTTTTCACCTCAGTGTACATTGTGATTTTAAGTTGCTAGACAGTTCAGTTTCTTCTCACGTCCTCTGCAGGAGAGGACAAAAAGCAGGAGTACTTTGTACACCATATTGAAACTGAATCTCTGGTTTGGCAGGCTTTAAAGACGGCTGAAATAATCATAAAGAGATCTGCTTTTTCTTACTCTGCTGTTGAATTTGGTATGAATGGTTGACGCATACTAATCAGCAGTCATGATTGATCTTTTTAAAGGAAGTTTTACAGTGGCTTTGGGAACACAGTTGTGGCCTCATCCGGTCGTGAAGGCAAGGGGTGTAGCGAAGCAACTGATTAAAGTGGCTTTCTTACCACTGACATCTTCCAACAGAATATTTAGGCTTGAAAAGCATTTGTCTTGGATAGATGTGCAAGTTTGGGAGAAAACCAGATGTTATTTGTTGAAACACTGCAGGTGGTGGAGTTGCTGCTAGCTCGAGGGGCAAACAAGGAGCACAGGAATGTGTCTGATTACACGCCTTTGAGCCTCGCCGCCTCAGGTGGCTACGTGAACATTATCAAGATTCTGCTGAATGCTGGGGCAGAAATCAATTCCAGGCAAGTTCTCTTTTCACCCATTATCTCATGGGCTCGCTTGTGAGTTACGTCAAGAAAGCGTGTGTGTTTTCCCTTTGTTTTCCCTGTGTCGTTTACTCTGGGCGTGTGCATGGTATGTCATGCTTTTGCATCCATTGGGAGGTAGGAAACAGCTCGGGTGTGAGCTGCACAGGTCGAAGGAAAGGGCCAAGCACAGGTTATGCTCCTCATAAGAGATGCTCTTCAATTTGAAGCAATCAAAAAGCAGCATGCATGGTGTCTCTAAGTAGAAGTACTTGTCCTAAGCAATGCTGCTGTGGAGAACCCCTTGTAGGCTCAGTAG
Source organism: Struthidea cinerea (assembly GCA_013397865.1). Taxonomy (NCBI): domain Eukaryota; kingdom Metazoa; phylum Chordata; class Aves; order Passeriformes; family Corcoracidae; genus Struthidea; species Struthidea cinerea. The sequence goes on from VZTI01002739.1 coordinate 86,561, forward strand.
ATGTTGGTGTGCAGCTGCTTTCTCAGTCTTGTGTAAGTCCTCTACCTTCATTAGTTTATTATAATCACATTTCTGAAGTGACCTTTAAAGCAGTTTTGGTTTTTTCTTCCTTCTCTTTCAGAACTGGTAGCAAATTGGGCATTTCTCCCTTGATGCTGGCAGCCATGAATGGGCACACTGCTGCTGTCAAGCTGTTACTGGACATGGGCTCTGATATAAATGCCCAGATTGAGACCAACAGGAATACAGCTCTGACTCTGGCCTGTTTCCAAGGAAGAACTGAAGTGGTCAGCCTGCTGCTTGATAGAAAAGCTAACGTTGAACACAGAGCCAAGGTAAAGAGCAAACAGCTGGAGAGGTCCCCAGAAAGAGGTGCTTGTAAGTCATTGTGTCTCTGTTGTTAACTGATGTTCTTGCCTTTGTGCAAGTCACCTTCTCTAGTTCAGTTCTCTAGTCCAGTTAACTGAACTGAACCAGATACTGTATGGAAAAAAATGGCTGCATTTAATGGCTAAGATTTTGGTGGTTGCAAAACTCATCAAAAAATGCGTTTCTTAAAGAAAGTGTTGATCCATCTTCAGGTGCTTACAAGCATAAGGACAGTAATCCATTATGTTTGTAAGTTAAGTAAATACTGGCTCTCAGGTAAGCCCCTCACCCCCCATTAATGGCTTCTTTCTCCTGCTTGCTTGTTCCAGACTGGTCTCACACCGTTAATGGAAGCAGCTTCTGGGGGATATGCAGAAGTGGGCAGGGTCCTGCTGGACAAAGGTGCAGATGTCAACGCTCCCCCAGTACCTTCATCCAGAGATACAGCTTTAACCATTGCAGCAGACAAAGGGCACTACAAGTTCTGTGAGCTCCTCATTAGCAGGTACTTGTGTTTGCAAGTGAGCAGCTTAAAGAAAAATACGGCTGTATTTAGACTTCATTTTCCCAATATACAATAGTATTTCCAAATATGCACTAAAGGGTTAGGAAATGGGGAAGGTTCTGAGTCTGTTGACTTTTACTACGTAATTTAATTTATCCCAGGTACTCAAACAAAGTTCTTTTTGGGGTCAGAGTGCTTCCTTTAGCCCAAATGGAGAGTTTTGATGGAACGTGTTTGGTTTTGTAGGGGAGCTCACATCGACGTGCGGAACAAGAAGGGGAATACTCCACTGTGGCTGGCAGCAAATGGGGGGCATCTTGATGTTGTCCAGCTGCTGGTCCAGGCTGGAGCTGATGTGGATGCAGCTGATAACAGGAAAATAACTCCTCTCATGGCAGCCTTCCGAAAGGTAGAATGTGGAGTTCAGCTTGGCTCTTAACTAGGATTGTCTTGATCATCCCTACACTGCTGTTAGAAGTAGAACATACTGACAGAAGCTACATATTTAATAATATGTCAGTTAATTTGAATACTTGGCATTGAATCTTCAGAAACAGATGTGTGTGTCACCTGTGTAATATCTGTGTTCAATTCTAATTGGAATTTGCTTTACAGGCAGTGTAGTGAGGCTGGTTCTGGTGTGTATGAGGGGTGAAAATTGCAGAGTTTCTGTCTGATAGAACTGGGAGGAAATAGGATTGGTTCCTTATGCAAGGGAGGATGAGGACTTGGGTCAAAAAAAAGTGCAGTTTAGCCTGATTTGAGTCTACAGATGATTTTTGTTAGCAAGGGAGGGTAGTTGAGGTGCTGCAGTACTGGAAAAATTGCGTATGACTGTAGAAGCCTGCAGCTGTTAAGCTGTTAGAGCTGGGCATCTGAAGACTGCCCCAAAAAAGGCAGATGTTTGTGAAAGTATTTCTAGAGTAAGGGCAACCTGACAAGAGGTAATTATCTGCCTTCTCTGGTGTCAGAAATGTGCCTCGCTAGTTCAGAAGGTGAGAAAGATCTCAAAAAAAGTGTTGAGAGCTTCATGTGTTGAGGAGTTGAAAGTAAATATTTTGCAAGGGGTGCTGGGACTGAAGTGCTTGTCAGCAAAGCAGAGGCAGCTGGTCTGATAGTAAACGTTGACCTTGGAATTTGTTTTGCAGGGTCATGTGAAAGTGGTGCGTTACCTGGTGAAAGAGGTGAACCAGTTCCCGTCTGACTCGGAGTGCATGAGATACATAGCAACCATTACTGATAAGGTAAGATGGGAGGGAGGAAAATACTTGAGAAGGAACAGCGTTGTGTCTCAGCTTCAGAGACAGTGTTATGAATTCTCTTTAGCTCACTGGCCACTAGCTTTCAGCCAAAGCATGAGTCCCATTGGAATTTTTGAGGAAATACAGCAGGAAATGAGAACACGTGGCACTTTGTACTCGATGTACTTTGTCATTTCAGGAGATGCTGAAGAAGTGCCACCTGTGTATGGAGTCAATTGTTCAAGCCAAAGATAGACAGGCTGCGGAAGCCAACAAAAACGCAAGCATTCTGCTAGAGGAACTGGACTTGGAGAAGGCAAGTGGAAAGAGTTGCAACTGGCAATATTTCTCTCTTAAAATTCCAATTTCAAGTTCCTTCAAGATGAGGTCAGTAAAAGTAGTTATTGGGGTATAGGAGTGTGTGTAATCACCATAATTGGAGTGTCTAGAGCTGAGCATCTTGTTGTTCAGGTAATCTTTGATATTATTCAGAGACATTGGATCAGGAAATGCCAATAGAACTATTTCCTCTGTACCAAAAGAAGGATTTTCCAGTATTGTACCAAAAGAAGGATTTCTGAATATGATTCTGTCAAAAAATGCGTATGGCATTTTCTAGTCATACTCATGTGGATCTTAGGTCTAAACCCTGTTTTGTGACCAAAATATTTAAAAAATAGACCAATTTACTAGAAACTATATACTGTAGTAGAAATGAAACAGGAAAGTCCAAGGAAATAGAAAGCATTTGGATTTCTTGAAGTGCATGGGACGTCTTGTAATGCTGTTCCATGTGCTTGACTTGTAGCTAAGGGAAGAAAGCAGGAGACTGGCTCTGGCTGCCAAAAGAGAGAAAAGAAAGGAGAAAAGGAGGAAGAAAAAAGAAGAACAAAGGCGAAAACTAGAAGAAATAGAAGCAAAAAATAAAGAGAATTTTGAACTTCAAGCTGCTCAGGAGAAAGAAAAGTTAAAAGCTGAAGGTGATTACTGCATTTATTCCAAGAAAAGAATGAAGTTCTGTATGAGCTGGTATGACAGCTGTAATAGATTTATGGATGTCTGCACAGTCAAGGGTTTTGTGTGTTTTGTGGAGCTTTAAAAAAAAGTTAGTTCTAAGTTGTTTGATAGGACAGGTGTGATTTGGAAAGCAAAATACTCAAGTTTCCTCAAACCAGCTAAATTACTCCTGCCTTTTCTTTACTCTTCCATCAGATGATCCCGAGGTCCCAATGGAGCCTCCCAGTGCTACCACCACCACCACCATAGGTATATCTGCAACCTGGACAACGTTAGCAGGCTCTCATGGGAAGAGGAATAACACCATCACCACAACAAGCTCCAAGAGGAAAAACAGGAAAAACAAAGTAACCCCTGATAATGTTCAGATTATATTTGATGATCAGCTTCCGATTTCCTATAGCCAACCGGAGAAGGTGAACGGGGAATCCAAGAGCAGCAGCACTAGTGAGAGTGGTGACAGTGACAATATGAGGATCTCCAGCTGTAGCGATGAGAGCAGCAATAGCAACAGCAGCCACAAAAGTGACAATCATTCTTCCACAGCTGTCACTAACACACAGAGCAACAAAAAGCAACCGTCGGTGCTCGTCACTTGTCCAAAGGATGAGAGGAAAGCAGTCCCTGGCAAGTCATCCATCAAGTAAGTTCCTGTGACCTTGTATGCAAAGTGCAAGTCGTTCTTTTTTTCCCCCCCCACGTAATGACAGCATTTAATTTCTTTTGCAGGTTGTCTGAAGTTATTAATGAAGTGACGAATAATTCCTTGTCTACTTGCACAAAATCCGCTCCTTCTCCCCTTTCTTCTCCAAATGGAAAGCTAACCATTGCTAGTCCTAAACGTGGTCAGAAAAGGGAAGAAGGTTGGAAGGAAGTTGTGAGAAGGTAAGCAAAATATTCCCCTAATTCCCTTTGAGGCTGTCCTTTGTGTAACCTTCCCTGGAGTTACTGAATGACCTTCTTAGTGGGTTTGAGATCTCACAAAGGTGCTGTTGCATAGGTTGAATCAGAAAACACAGTATTCTTTTGGCCAACCTGCCCACAGCTTCTTGCCGTGGAAGTGTTTCCCACTTAATATCGTTTTTTTTTTATATAGATCCAAGAAGGTTTCTGTTCCATCAACTGTGATTTCCAGAGTTATTGGCAGAGGAGGATGTAACATCAACGCGATCCGGGAGTGCACGGGAGCGCACATAGACATTGACAAACAGAAGGATAAAACTGGAGACCGAATAATCACAATAAGGTGAGCAGGATCCTGCACTGGCTCCCTCCTGTGGGTGTTTTCTCCTTGTAGAACATTTGTCTGTATAGGAAGATTAAAGGCTTGATCTGGTTGTTCTTTGGAAGATCACTTGAAAGCAGGGGAGATGAATGGGGTGGGGAAACGGAGTACAACCAGCAACAGGTACAAAAGACAGCTTGTGAGAGAAGGTGAAGCATAAACATTGGGATTCTGTGTTTGGGCTTGTTTAGACTTGGTGAAATATGAAGGAATATTTAGGGAAGCAAATATTTTATCCATTTGAGTTTTTTGGGATTTGGAATTTTCAACTTGAACTTCTCGAGTAATTGTCTGCAGCAGGACCGTGCCAAGCTCAGTTTTTGGATAGAGAGTTATTTTCCTGTTTGTGTTAGTGTGATGGAAGATAGGCTGGATCATGTGTGGGAGGTCCTTGGCTATAACGTGTGTAAATGCTTTAGATGCACTTTCCCTGTCCTTCCTTTTTGTAGGGGTGGCACAGAATCGACCAGACAGGCCACACAGTTGATCAATGCTCTGATTAAGGATCCAGATAAGGAAATCGATGAACTAATTCCAAAGAACCGTTTGAAAAGTTCAACGGTAAATTCCAAAATAGGGTCCTCGACACCTGCCAGCACTACAGCTGCTAACAGTTCTCTCGTGGGCATCAAAGTGACCACCGTAGCTGCTTCGTCGACATCTCAGACCGCCTCCGCGCTCACCGTGCCTGCAATCTCCTCAGCATCCACTCACAAAAGCATTAAGAACCCTGTGAACAACGTGCGGCCTGGTTTCCAAGTTTCTCTTCCACTGGCATATCCTCCTCCGCAGTTTGCACACGCGCTCCTCGCTGCTCAGACTTTCCAGCAGATCCGTCCGCCTCGGCTGCCCATGACGCACTTCGGAGGTACCTTCCCACCAGCTCAGTCCACGTGGGGTCCGTTTCCCGTCAGGCCGCTGAGCCCTGCGAGAGCTACGAACTCGCCGAAACCTCACATGGTGCCTCGCCATAACAGCCAGAACAGCAGCGGTTCTCAGGTGAATGCAACAAGTTCTTTGACGACGAGTCCCACGGCAACGACAACTTCAGTGGCTTCTACTGTGCCTGGATCTTCCGTGAGCGGCAGCCCGAGCTCCCCTTCGGTCAGGAGGCAGCTGTTTGTCACAGTGGTGAAGACGTCCAACGCCACCACCACCACCGTGACGACCACGGCAAGCAACACGAGCACAGCGCCCACGAACGCCACGTATCCAACTCCTACTGCCAAAGAACACTACCCTGCATCTTCCCCCTCATCTCCCTCTCCTCCTGCGCAGCCGGCGGGCATCTCCAGGAGCAGTCCTTCCGACTGCGCGGCAGCCTCTCCCAATAAAGGTGCGCCTCCGTCTGAGCCGGAAGCGGGGAGCCCGCCCGCGGTGGATGCGGGTGGCTCGACCAGCAGCAGGCAGCCCAATCCTGGGACCAGCAGCTCCTCTGTGCATCCCGCTCATCAGCAGCCCCCGGGAGCTCCTCTGCCAGAGGCCAGGCCCCCTCTCCAGCAACCTCAGGTTCCTGCACCAGATCCTCGCATGGTTGTGCCTCCAAATTTAGCAGCGACGAGCTCATCTGCTCCCATGGTAGGTGCGAGCAATGCTCCAATGACCTACCCTGTGTCCCAGACGTCGATGGGGTCTGCTCAGCCCGCAGCCAAGATGGAAACCCCGGCCATCAGACCGCCTGTCCACGGAACCGGCAGCGTCCAGAAGAATCCAGCTCCTGTGCAAAACTCCTCTGTCGCAGTCCTCAACGTTAACCACATCAAAAGGCCCCACAGCGTTCCTTCTTCAGTGCAGCTTCCTTCTACCTTAAGTACACAAAGTGCTTCTCAGAATTCGGCCCACCCGGCGAACAAGCCCATGGGGAACAACTTCAGTGCTACTCTGCCTTTTGGGCCCTTTAGTACGTTGTTTGAGAACAGCCCCACGTCTGCTCATGCCTTCTGGGGTGGGTCCGTCGTTTCCTCTCAGACAACGCCAGAATCCATGCTATCAGCAAAGTCCTCATTTTTGCCAAATTCAGATCCGTTACATCAGTCTGACACTTCCAAAGCCCCAGGTTTTAGGCCACCGTTACAGAGGCCAGCTCCAAGTCCCTCAGGTAAGTCTCTGGCTTGTGTCCATACCATAATAATACAGTTCATTCTCGTGTTTTTTAAGCCAAGTTGAGTTCATTTTAAGTGCCCTGTCAAATCTAGTAACAGTTTGGCAGCTGATGGGTTCGATAAAATAGGATTTTTGCCATTCCAGTCTGTTCTCCTGTAATAGCTGAGATAATTAAAACACTCTTATTAATTCACCTCCCTTCCCTACCAGCTAGTGACTGTTCTAGTTTGTGATACCTTGTCCTGAGGCTGCAGAAAAATAGGCAGCATCTTCCAAGGGTTAGGATGGTAAAAAAAGTGGTGTTTTGATGTGAACTCGTAACTTACAAGAGGTGTGTTGTCTTAATTACTAAATTTGATCCAAAAAATGTGATTTCCTTGACTGCCTGAAATTTTTAGTGAGATGTTCAGTTTTCCGCCCAAAACAGAGGCCAGGGGGTTGTCACAGAACCTGTTCTGTAGCTTCCAGAAAGTACACTCATGGTTTGGACCATTTCTGCCTGTTTTTGTAGGAGCACTGAGGTGTTAATGGATTGAGAGATACGACAGCACTTTTTTTCCTGTTTTGTGAATATGATGGTGTTGAATTTTTTCATCTTGATATACGTTCTAGTCAGCATTTTGACTATGGCCCTGTATGCCCCTGAAATATACAAATGAAAAGTCTTAGATCCCTAAGATTTTATTTTTCCCTTTCTTCCTTGAAGAGGACATGAAGGGAGCAGTAATTCTTGTATTTTGAATATCTTGGCTGTTGGGTGTTAATAAAATAAGAATCGTTCTTGATTTAGGTATACGGCACAACTGCCACAGACTGAATAGACTTGCCGAGTGTGAAGCTTAATACTCCAGTCTCCTTTGGAAAACTGCAACACACATCCCCAAAGATGGATTGGATAAAAGTTTTCCTTTTTTCCTTTTTATTTCTATGATATGGGCGACCTCTTGATGGAGATGTTGGAGTTCTGGGAGTCACTTGTGCCCGTTTTCTCTTGTAGGTATTGTCAGTATGGATTCTCCCTATGCTTCTGTAACACCTTCTTCTACACACCTGGGGACCTTTGCCTCAAACCTGTCGGGAGGGCAGATCTATGCGCCCGGGACACCTCTGGGTGGAGCGCCTGCAGCTGCTAATTTCAACAGACAGCATTTTTCCCCTCTTAGTTTATTGCCTCCATGTTCATCAGCATCAAATGGTGAGTTCTGGTCAGCAGGAAGCTGCTGTATAAATAAAGTTGTCTCGCAGAACTGCGTAAGGAATTCCGGGAGAAAATCCTTAGGGCAGGTTTTGGTACTTTCCTCCACCTTTGGCCCCTGCAGTTTGGAGTTTTTTGGACAGAAAACAAATAAGCTGTTGAGTGCTGGCTTATTTAGGGAACGTTTTAGTCTGTTTCATTGGCAAAAATAATGACAAAAAACCCCTGCAGGGAACAAAGCAGGACTAAAAAAAAAAAAGGAAAAAAAAAAAAAAGAAGGAAAAACAAACCCAACGAAAACATGGTTTTATGTGGGCTTATTATTCTGAAATCCTCTGTTGCTGGTAGACAGTGATGCTTAGTTAAGATTTTGTGGTGTGTGTCCAGTGGCTGAGCTGCCAGGGCATGATAAGCATTTTATATAAGGGACTAAATCAGTGGTGACTATCTCTGTGATCTGGAAATAAAATTATCCTGAGGTGGATGAATCTGGCATTAACCAGCTGCCCACTGTTAGTTGCTGGACACTGAAGGATAGGTTTGTGCGATCTGGCTGCCATCACTAAGTGCTCCTGTTGCTCTCCTTGCAGAATCTCCTGCTCAGTCCGTGTCTTCTGGAGTACGAGCACCTTCTCCCACCCCTTCAGCAGTGTCCTTGGGATCAGAAAAACCCAGTAACGTTTCTCAGGACAGAAAAGTTCCTGTTCCCATTGGGACTGAACGGTCTGCACGTATTAGACAAACTGGAACGTCTACTCCTTCTGTAATTGGGAGCAACTTGGCTGCCCCAGTGGGACATAGTGGGATCTGGTCCTTCGAAGGTATAGGTGGCAGTCAAGGTATGTGTTGTTCATGGATGCACTTGAATTGATCACACCATTGTGTTTGCTGAACTTGTCTTCAGCACGGGAGGATGCAGAAGTGAGTGCCTGAAAATACAGAAATGTTCTTTCCAAAGGATTTGGAGCAGGGACTTCTCTTTGCCTTCCTGTCCACTTGTCTTAACAATGTTTCTGAAACCCTCAGGGGTTTCTGAAATGTCCTGGCTGTGAAGGTTTGGTACTTCAAGTAAGAACAGGAAAAATAAAAACAGGGTTTACAGGGATGAGCACAGTGAGGATCATTTGATTTAGGAAGAGGGAAATTAAGGTGTCACAGGATAACTGTCTGGGGTTTTTTGTTGATAAGGAGATTGTTTGTACAGTAGGAGTTAATATTTAATTTGTAGCTAAAGTAGAACCTTTTGTGCTGAGGATGGTGTTTTTATAAAGTGGTAATATTCCACATTCGGGTTTCCTTTGTTCTTTCCAGCCATTTGCTTTCTACTAGCACAAGGCTCTTGGCTCTCCTGGAGTCACACAGAATTTAGTATTTCAGAATTTATTAAGAATTTCAGTTAGTTATGTTATGGCTTTTCTCACCAAACTTGTCAGGAGTCTTGGATGCAAGTTTTGGGAGACTGATGAACTTTTTTCATATTGATTGAGTTTTTTGTGGGGAGTTGATTTTTAATTTCTTTAGGTTTTTTTGCTTGGGAGGAGGGATGTGAATATTGAGACTGTGTTGGATTGGATGTCTGGAAGTCCTGTCAGCCTCCTGCACAAAATGGGGTTTGCTATGAGTTCTGCCTGTGTTTCTCAGGGCTTTATCCAATCTGCTCTGGAAAACCTGCAAGGATGGGAACTGCTTCACCTTTCAGAGCAATCTGTTCTGCCCCTTGACTGAGTCCAGACAGTTTAAGGTTTTAATTGACTGACTGTGCTCGGGTTTTTCCCCAAATACAAACCGTTTTTTTACTTCACTAGTGGTCTTTTCCCAGATAAAGCTTTAGAAATTTAGTATTTATTTGCATTGTGTGGCTGGAAAAGTCCTTTGTGCCTGTCTTGGCTTTTGGGATGCTGCTTTCTTTCTGCTTTTATCAGTTACTTCAGCATTTTGATTTTCAGTTCACAATAGGATTGGCTCTTCTCTACTTGAGTGTTAGGTTGCCTCAGAAGTGTTTCTGTACCCCTTCTCCAAATACAATTTTCTTACGTTTTGTTTTGAAAATTTGATGTTTGGATGTCTGGGGTTTGAACTGTAGCACCAATACCAAGCTGCCTCTGATGAATTCACAGAATTAGAACATGAACACATGTGTGCAGCTGGTCATTTTCTGGTTATGCTTTGTACAGATACTTCTGTGTCCCTTAGAATATTAAATAATTAATGGAAGAATGGTAGTGAAGTAGAGCAAATAGTCTTCATAGTGTATATACCCTTTCCACAGCACCGAAGGCACGAGGAATTGAGGTTTTTGGAGGATCTGAGGTTTTTGGAGAAGGGAGAGTTAGCCCAAATTCCAACTTTGCTGTTGAAATGGAGGAAAGTTGCAGGGGCAGCGCTCTGGTTGCAGGTAGCTGTTCCAAACTCCTGGCAGTGGCTCAGGGTTCCTGGCTTGGGGGCCGCAGGTGCCATTTCTGATATCCTCCATCCTCTGTGCTCCTGAGCTCTAGTGCAGGTGGAAGCCCGAGAGCTGCAGGGTGAGCAAACTTGGAGGCTGGAAAGCGGGCGGTGAGGGGTGTTGTGGATAACGCTGTGTCTCTGTGCTGGCAGATAAAGTGGACTGGTGTCACAGCGGAATGGGGAGCCACATGATCCACAGGCCCATGTCTGATCCAGGCGTCTTCTCGCACCAAGCCATGGAGAGAGACAGCACGGGAATCGTAACGCCTTCCGGTACATTCCATCAGCCCGTCCCTGCAGGATACATGGACTTCCCAAAAGTTGGGGTAATGACCTTCTTGGACCCGATATGCAGCATGAAACCCCTTTTGTCCTTCTGTCTGTGCAGTAGTAGTAGCATTTGTGAAAGCGTCCTGATCGTTGGTTTTCCTTCCCCTCAGGGAATGCCTTTTTCTGTGTATGGGAATGCCATAATTCCTCCCGTAGCCCCCATCACAGATGGTACTGGAGGCCCCATCTTTAATGGGCCTCATGCTGCTGACCCATCTTGGAACTCGCTGATAAAGATGGTTTCAAATTCCACAGAAAACAACGGGCCTCAGACGGTAATTGTTCCATTTTTTTGCACTGTGTATTTTAGTCAAAATACATCATGATTCCTGTCTGTGCAGTTGTGCATTTGGGAAGAGAAACCTTGGGGCAAAATTTCATAGGAGAAGCCAATTTATGTGCTCTTAGTTAAGCTTTCCCTTCCCAAGAAGGGAGCACAGCAACAGGACTGCTGCCGGGCTCTGTAGTTCAGGATGGATGTCCTGGCTGCGTTAGGAGCGCGCGGAGGAAGGGTGTAAAGCAGCTCTTTAGGAAGGGAGTAAGTAGCTCTTTGCTGCTCTCATCTTGCCTGGCTTGTCCACTAAATATAATTTAGGCAGAGGGATTAATTCCCCTAAACCTCTTGTTCATACTCAGGAACTAATACTATAATGGACCATCAGTAGCTCTGGTTAGATTATGTCCTGTGATTATTTTTAATTAGACAGTGATCTCCGTTACACTGTTACTAAATAAAGATGTTTCTGGGCTTAATTTGCTTGGGAATGATGCAAGCTGTGGGGAGCAGCTCCCAGCTCTGGCAGGCCATAGGTGTGTGGGAGAGGGGGTTTGGCCACGGTTCAGGTATTGCTCTGATGTGTCTTTTGATCTCTGCGAGGTGATTTCTGGTTTAATGAGGAAACTTTGTCCCCCAAAGAAGCTTTACTTGGTTAGACTTGGGATTCCCCAGAGCTGAAGGTGCTAGGGGAAAATAAGGTGGCAGAAATCAAGTTCTTGTTTGTCTGAACTTAAGAGGGAGAGAAAGTCTGTTGCTCTGGGAGCTGAAGGATTCGGGAACACTGGGCTTGCAAATCATTTGCTGCACGCACAGAGGCCTGTTAATTATCCTGGACAGGGAAGACCGTGAGGCCTGCAGTGTCGCTGTGAGCTGTGCCCTGCTTGGCGCAGCCCAAAGCATGTTGTTAATGCAGGTTTCTGTTGCAGGTGTGGACTGGAACTTGGACACCTCACATGAACAGTGTGCATATGAACCAACTGGGCTGAGTGGGATCAACGTGCTGGCCTTGAGATTCCTTTTTTTGCAGAGGAAACCACAATTGGCAGAAACAGTTTATGTGCTCCCAGATCATTCTACTGATGTGCTTGACTGAAGTGTGTAGGCTTTTTGCAGAAGAACTTACTAACTGACCTTTTTCTGTGAACATTGTGACCACCCATTCCCCACCATCATATGTTTCAACTTAGTTAGACTTTCTTCTTTCCTTTCCTCCTCTTTTTTTTTTTCTTTTTTTTTTTTTTGACATAACTTTCTGTTGAAGCTGTTCTTTGGCTGGTTGGTTTTAGTACTGTAAACTGCTTCTGAGCAAACACAGAAATTTAGCAAAATTATGTAAACTTGATCCTGAAGTTTTAGAATGGCAAATAAATGTACAATTGTTTACATAACAAATGGCTAAGCAGAAAGTAAATTTCAATATGTCAGTTATAGAGGCTCTACTTTATGTAGACTTAAATTAATGTGAGATATGTACCTTCATATTCAGAAATCTGGATGTTTCCTTCATACATTAAACTATTAATAAGCATAACTTTTCTACTTGTGTAATTTAAGTAAGTTATAAAAACACCCCCAGGCATTATCAGAGGGCGGTTTCCAAATGTGTGTTGGATTTTTTTGGGAATACATACGTACTCTATTTGACAGTCGAGGAGAGCTTCCCCACTGAAGGCTCCAAAATGCAGGTCTGTTCCAGAATAAGCCCTGTGAAGGTTTATTTGGATAAGTCCGAGTGGGAATTCCCTTACACATCGTCAGGAGCTATCACCTGTGGACAGCAGTAGCAGGAGATGGGGGGGGGGGGGCTGGGTGAGCAGTGACACAGATTCAGTCAGGATCCCTGTACAGTTCCCTTACAGAGCATTTAAAGGAGATCTACAACTCGGATTTAAGAAGAATTACTTGGTTTTATTATGGTTCCTCCTTTGAAAACCAGGAAAACACCTCAGCTGCCCACAGAAACTACTGCCTTTTAATTACTGTGATATTTGAGGTGTCCACAAGCCTTTTGCATACCCAAGTCCATATACCCACCGTTAGGTGCTGCTCTGAATAAAAGCAAGCTCCTTTTCCCAGCTGCCTGATCACCTGAAATACATCCTGTACAGATCTGGTGGTAGCAAAATTAATTCCAAAGTGAGGAACTGCTCAGAAAAAGGATTGAAACTCCATCTCACACCTTACCGTGGTGTGGGTTAGTGCCCTTCCCCTCCGCTACAATCATTTGCTTCCGGCTTTAGTGCTTTTTGGGGTTATTAATTATTAATCCCACTGAGGAATAGTGCTCAGTATTTATTACAGCCATGAATTCCAGAGTATTTTGTTGACCTGACAGTTCAATCCATGCCTGGGGTAGCACAGGCTTGATGCCACCACTGTGGCAGTGGGCTGGGCACGGGAGATCCTCGGTGGGGGGAATTGGACCATTTTTATTCTCAGATCCTTTTTTTCTTAATTTTTCCACAATGTAATGCTTTTTATTTGTCCAATAAACCATGGAACATACTCTTTTGGGAGCTGGCAGGTGCTCTTTATTTGGGAAAAGGAAGCAGAACCAGGGTTAGGACAAACACGGAGAGGAAGACAACACGGTGCAGTGTGTGTACGGTCTAAGGGGTGTTTTGACCTCTCCTTGCCACAGAAGGGGTAAAGAGACACAGTTCAGAACCTGGCTCAGCAGGAGAACGCTGCTAATGTGGAATGATGAATTGCTTGTTAATGATTAATTGCTCGTGAATATAATTTTCAGGCTGAGAGAGTTGGGGCTGTTCAGCCTGGAGAAGAGAAGGTTGTGTAGATTCCTCACGGCAACCTTCCAGTATCTGAAGTGGCCAACAAGTAAGCCCAAGACTTCTCCTTGTCAGCACTGTAGCGACAGGACAAGAAGTAATGGGTACAAATGGAAAAAGGCGAAACAGGCTAGATAGTGGGAAGAAATATTTACTGGACGAGGGGTGAGACGCTGCCCCAACCCTGGGGCTCAAAGGGCTCAGAGGCAGCTTGGATAAGACCTTGAACCTTCATGCAGGGTTCGGACAACACTCCCGGGCCCGTGGTGTGATCCTTTGGGATGTCCTGTGCAGGGCCAGGTGTTGGACTCCCTGATCCTCGTGGTTCCCTTCCAACTGAGCGCGTTCTGTGCTGTGGTGGGGGGTGTCCCTGCCCGTGGCAGGAGGGCGCTGGGACTCTTCTAAGCTCCATTCCAGCCCCGTACCAGTCTGGTTACAGTAAAATGCAGGCACTGGAGTGACGCGCTCCCCTGCCCTCGCTGCCCTTCCCGTGCCCTCAGCCGCCATGGCGGCCGCGGCGTGGCGCGCTCCGGCGGCGCGCGGGCCGCGCATGCGCCCCACGGCACGGAGCCGTCGGCATGTGGCGGCT
>VZTI01002739.1:100945-130286 GCA_013397865.1 Struthidea cinerea
AGGCCACCGGGCTGCCCTGCTGGGCCGCCATCGCCGGCGGGGCCGCCGTTCTGCGCACCGCCGTCACCCTCCCGCTGGCCGCGCAGCAGGGGCGGCTGCTGGCCAAGGTGGGAGCGCTGAGGGGGCTCTGAGGGGCGGGAGAGGCTCTGAGGGAGGGACGGGCGGCTCTGAGGCGGGGAGAGGCTGTGAGGGAAGGACTGACGGAGGGGCTAAGGGGGCCGCGGAATAAGCATCACAGTTCTTTCATTGCAGCGGCGTTTAGGGGCGAAAAAGAATTTCGTTATATTCTGTGCATTTTTTGGTTGCAAAAGCGACCGTCCATTGCATTCGCATAAGGGGGTCTCTTATGCTGCGGGTAGCGACTTTGTTCACTGCCAGGTTGTGTCCTGATGGACTTCATTTTATTACTCTTTATTTCATTTCTCTCTCTATATTATTATTTATGGATTTCTATCATGTGTAACACAATATGTTTATATATTACGTATAGTATATCGTAAATAATGCTTTTTGTCATACACATTTTCTATTCTATATGGTTGTATGTTGTTATATATATTTGCATGTTATTTTTAATTTTTATTATTGTCATTTATTTATTTTTATCATTGAAGTGGCATTAAAGCTGGGTCTTTTTAAATGAAGTAGCTGATCACAAGTCCTGAATGCAGGCAAAAAGTCACTTGTTAAGAATTGCCCTGATTTCAGCTGCGATAGAACTCATTTTCTTCTTAAAAAAGTATAAAATCTAAAAAGAGTAAAATTCTGTCTTCATTTCATGCAGTAGTAAGGGAGTATCTTTGATTGTTACTGAAATTACTTGTTACTATTGCACTTGTCGCTGTTACCTTCACGTGGTTATTTTGTTTAAAGATAAAAGGTGTTCGCTGATGCTGAACAAGCCATTGACAAGATGCCTCGTCCCTCACAGGCGTTTAATACCTGCACAGGTATTAAATGACAGTGATAATTAATATGTTTGATACCTGTGCTGGCATTAAATCATACAAGGGTAATTAATATGTACCCGTAGAGTACATGTAGAGGTATTAAATTATACAGTGGCGATGTGTATGTGTAATTCCTGTACAGATATTAAATTTTACAGTGATAATTAATAAGTGTAATACTTGTTCAGGTATTGAATTACCAGGGGTAACTGATAACAGAGGTGAGGAGAGGAAGCGATTGCTAGCTGCCACTGTGCCCAAACAGTTCTCCTTTTCTTTAGCTAGCTGGAAAACCTGCAGCCTGAGATTAAGGAACTCGCCAAGCGCCTTCGCTATGAAGTTTCAGTGCGTGGAAAGCAGCTGGGGTGGTCTGAAAAGGTGGCCAGGTATGAGGGGGATTGTACACACCTCCCGAATCCGTTCTGGAATGAGGCTTGGCAGGAAGGAAGATCCCACAAACAGCACTTTTACAGCAAGATTCTGCCATTGCCCAAAGCTTAGCTTTTCTTTCCCCTCCTACAATTTATTTATTCTATTCCCTTTCAGACATTATGCATTTCAAAGCTCTGGACTGTTTGTTTTTCTCTCCGAAAGGTTCCACTTCACGAAGAACATGCGGAGGCTTGTTACGGAGCTGTACATCCGGGACAACTGCCACCCCTTCAAAGCCACCCTGCTGCTGTGGGTGCAGATCCCCATGTGGGTGTGCGTGTCCCTGGCTCTGCGCAACTGCAGCGTCGGTGCCCTGGGCTCAGCAGGTGCTGCATCTGGACACCTGTCTCCTCTCATTGTCACCTTCTGTTCACTTACTGCATTCACAGACACCTTGCTGGTTAAAGAACACAGTGTCCTGAGCTTGATGTACAAGCTGATATAAAAACAGTCAGCTACGAAGGTTTTAAACTTGATATAGTTTGAACTTAATCTAATTAATTAATATAAATAATAGATAATAATATAGTTTGAAATGAGTTTTAAACTTAAGGTAGTCTGATAATCCTTTTTAGCAAGTAATATTACACATACCACAGCACACTCACTATTAGCCTGTATTTTTTTCTTTCATGTGAAATACTGTAGACAAGGTGTACAGTACCTCACGCAAGGTGTGCGAGGGTTTTTTCAATTTAAAAAAATTATATACTGATTTTTTAGACAAGAGGTTATAGTTATTTCTTTTAAGCAAAAATGTAGCTAGTTACAGAGTTATTAAGAAAAATACAATATTTTCAAAATCAGGAAATAAACACTGTAGGTTACTGCATTCTTATTTTCCTCATTGACTGGTAAAATATTTGAGATCAAAGTAGTTTTTATTGCAGATTTACCTGTCAGTGGCTGTCATGAGCTAAGCTGGGTCTCAGCTTGTATCTCCCACTTTTCATACTTATATTGGTAGCAGAGTGTTAAGCCAAGGATTTCTGCTTTAATCATATTTCTCATGTGGATAAAACATACCTAGAAACCTGGGTGTATGATTTAACACATGGTACAGTTCTGGCTCACTTGAGACAGCAAATTATACTGAATTCTGTATTTTCTTGAAATTTTTCCTACAGTACAAGAACAGTTTTCATCAGGAGGAACACTGTGGTTCACAGACCTCACGGCACCCGATTCCACGTGGATTTTGCCCGTTTCCCTGGGGCTGGTGAATTTGCTGGTGGTAGAGGTACGTTGGTGGAATAAGCCAACGGTGGTGACTGCAAAGGGCTAACACACAAAGGTGGCTGCAGATTATCACTGCTTTAAATGCACTGAGCAGAAGTGAAAAATAATGTGTTTGCTCTGTGTATTTTAATGTGTAGCTGTCTTGTTCAGAGACCTCAAAGGCTGATGTGAGGTGTCTCAGATCTACTTGAGCTTCAGTAATATTTAGTCTCGACTAAAGTTTCTTTTAGAATGCTGCTCTAATGAGCTGTCTGGGTGTTAATCCTCAGCCTGGTCATTTCAAAAGGAGCTTGTTTATATCTGTGAGTTTCTCCTCTTTCAGATCTTCGCTTCCCAAAAAAAAATGCAAGTTTCCCGGCTCCAGAAGCTTGTTACAAACTTCTTCCGCGTGGTGTCCGTGGTGATGATCCCTGTTGCTGCCACGGTGCCCTCCGTAAGTGCTGAGGTGACCTCTGGGATATCACCTGTGTCTGGTCTGTTCCGGTGCTTAAAGGACAGCCCAAATGTGTTTCATATTTCTGCTGCTGTGTGCTTGAAAACAAATCAGATGTTTTGTCTATATGTGTGTTTAAATCTTGATACCTTTGGAATATTTTTGTTCAAGAGGGAAGACTTTGCAAACTTGAAAGGACTTAATGCCCTTCATGTAGTCTGAAAAAGGAGAGGAAAACTTTATGTAAAAACACATAGGCAAGTGTTTGTTAACTGGAAACCAGTGTAGTCCTTAAATTAGGAAATTTTCCACATCTTTCTTCAAACACTTCTCATTTTTACCAGGTTTTCTACTGCAGAGTATTCTTAGCAAAAACAAAGTGTCTGGCTGTCTGGCTCATTCAATTATAGTTTCAAATACAGAAGTTGGAGCAAGTCTAATATGAATTAATTTAAGACCTGTCAAGCCTCAGTGTAGATTACACTTTTCCCCAGAAGAGTTCAGAGACAGACAGTTACATTTCGTGTGGAAGCCATTATTGCAAATGAGAGGAGGAGTGTTTTAGGTGAGTTACTTTTATCAATACCTGGGAGTACCCCACAGCTGTGGTTCGGGAGGAGTTGCCTAAAACTGGTGTTTTCCTTGCCTCCAGGAAGCTGACCTGTGCTTGTCTTGTTGCAGTCCATGGCGCTGTACTGGCTGTCCTCGAGCCTCGTGGGACTCTCCCACAACCTCCTGCTGCGCTCTCCCACCTTCCGCCGGCTGTGCTGCATTCCAAGGACCAAATCCGACTCGGACACTCCTTACAGGGACATCATGGCTGCCTTGGCTACTAAATACAGCTTCAAGAAATGACACTGAACTGCAGGAAGAGCTGTCTCAGGAATGGAGTAGTGCTGTTTTAGTGACATGTACTTATTTGCTGTGTATTTATTTTCCAAATAAAACACTGGCTGGCCATAAAGAAGGATTGGTCAGCAAAAATATGTCTTTACTGGGTAGCTTTGTTTCAAGGGTGGTCGTTTTGCAGTTGCAATAGTCCAGAAATCCAGGTTTGTCTCTTGAATTATCGTAAGGAATTGGGCATGTGAGTGTTAAATAAAACCGTGACTCATATACAGTATCTCTTTTTTACTGCAAGTCCTGAAGGTAAAGATGTTCGGAGTTTTTTTGTTAAAATTATCAGGAATTAATTATTTACTTTAACTTTTTAAAAGATTCCAAGCTACTACTGCAATGTAAACTAACAAAAATCAGAAGCAGAATTTTTAATGCAGACTTGGAAGCATTTCTTTGAATTGTTGTGATAGCCTAGTGGAACTTTACAGATAGGGCTGAGATACACTTTCTGACTAAAATCAGCAGTTGAGAAGAAAGAGTGCAGATGTCATTGTACTAACAACACTTCACTTTACCTGTGGGGATGTTTCACTGATATCTTTCACTGTTTTCACTGGTAGGAATCTCAGAACATCAGTGATAGAGTTATATCCGGATGCTGCCAGGATATTCTTATACCAAAAAAACCTCCCCAAAACAGGTGTGAAACTGAAGGTAACGCAGCCAAAAGCATCTCATCTAATGGTGTCTAACAATTCAAAATCTGCAGGTAAGGAGATCAGAATGTGTGTGATAAAGCCCTTTCCAGGTCTGCGTTACAGGTAGGATAATAGATTTTTAAAGGGTCTTACGGATTTCTCTGAATGTCGTATTGTCATTTTGCCTCAGCCAAAGGTGTTGGAAACAGACTGTGCAAAAGGGAGTGAATTTTTGTCTGGGAAGCTGGTGGTAGGGGGAGCTGGTGCTCCATGTGGTGCTGAGGAAAGTCACCTCTCCTTTCTCAGCAGTCTCACCTGAGAGGGTCTCGCCTTCCCAGCCTGGGAACAGGGGAGGCTGACGACAGCTATGTCTTCTGTGTAGTAAAAAAATAACATGAGATTTCTTAAGAAGCATAAAGAGGGCTGTGAAACTGCTCAGTGAAAAAAATGCCTCACAGCTCTGTCAGGACCCCAGATGTTCAGTGCAGGAGATTGTAATATTTGCAGTTCTCCATTTATTTATGTTTATTTTACACCCTTTTTACCTTATAAAATTACACCCAAGACCTGCCAGTGGGAGTTAAAAGAGAATAAGGTTCCTCCAGTGAGTGTGTTTGGTGGTGGATTTCTTACAGCATTATCTTAGGTCTGGAAGAGGGTTGTTGGAACACTGCGTGTACTTAGGAGGAAGACTGAAACTTAAGGAACTGAAATCAGGCAGGTACAAGTTCCCTGAATGGATTCTGTTCTGGCAGAACTCAAAAGTGCTGAAATATCCTGGCTGGATAATACGTGTTTCATTTTTGTCTTCATTCTGTCTTGAAGATGCAGGGTAAACTTCAAGAATAGGGCTGTGATGCTTCTTATCTTTGGTGGTTGTGCCCTGGAAAAAAAAACATCGTTTATCCAAAAGCTTACCTCTGTTCTCAGCCATAGCAGTGACTGTTCAAATACTTTGTCTGGCCTAAAATCCTTGTCTCAGTGTTGGATGCTGTTTCTAGGAAAGAGGATTGGAGCTTTGCTGTTTGCCTTCCTATGATGATGTAATTATTTTGTTTTCAGTCCATGTTGATGAGACAAAGACGGAGAAAAGATACATACCGTGTATGTACATATCAGGTCAAATAAGTCCTTGTTGACTGTGGAAAGGCCAAGGGAGGTTTCTGGAGAAGAAATAAAAAAAAAAAAACCTGTTGTGGTGTTCTCTGAGAAACCCGACTGAAGTGTCTTAAAAAAGCCTGTACAATATTCTTTGTGAGTGACACTTTAAGTAATGTGGTCTATAGCCCTCTTTGGCTTAACTGTGTCTCCACCTTTCCTGTTTGTTTCCTGTTCTGTCTTTGCTGAAAACAAAGAAATTGCAAGTAAATGACCAAAACCCAGTAGTAAGAGAAGAATTGTGGTTTTAGAAAGGAGGGCAGTTTCCTTCCTAACTTCCATCTGATTATTAGCCTGGAATACTGTAGGTGAGGTGAGTTGGCCCCTGTCCCATTCAGGAATGAGATGCCAGTATGATCCAACACCTTTTACAGGGTGCTGGCGGGGATGCTGCTGTCTGCCAGAGAATTTGACACCTTGCCAGTCCACCTGGTTGTTCTTTGGGATTGTTTTAGTGGGGAATCCAAACTCTTCATACAAAGCTCAGTTAGTAGGGTGGATTCCTTGAAGTGCAAGGATTTTTTTTGAAGGGCTAAGTGTCATTTTTGGCATGGTTCCACGATTTCTGGAAAGAAAAAAATTGTTGAAGTACTGTTGAGTGCGCTGCTGTACACACGGGGGTGCTCCAGCTCCTGTCAGCGGAAGGGCTGCCAGGTTCTAAAATCTAGGACAGGCAGGCAAGCATTGGACTGAAATATTTTTCTTCTCTGTCTTTCATCTTGATTCCGTTTCAGAACTTAATCAGGCTGTCCTTCACAGTGTACACTTCTTTTCCACCTCGCTGCTGTGCCCCTTTGAAGTAACCCAGTGTTCAACACTGCTGAGCTTGAAAATAATGGAAAGAACTCACTTGCTGCTCCCTCTTTGTGGCTGAGGATGCCAAAGGGAAGCAGGCAGGTGTTGGAACAATCCCTGGTTGTCTTTGCAAAGCCCTCCATTTGTGCAGCCATGTGGCCAGCTGGCAGCAGGACTCCTTTTTTCACTTGATATTATTAACCTACATGTATTTAATTGATCTGACTGATTTCTAATGGTAAATAAGATCTTCATTCCTTTGAAGCTCAGCATAGTGCTAAAAGCAATAGCAGCTGCTTCTTTTCTGAGTGAGTTGTTTTGCTCTATTTTCTAAGTTTCAGGGATCACAAAAAAATTCAGAATAAGGGATTGGTGCTTTACATCACTGGCACCTTGATGATTTTGATCCATTTTTGCTGCACACAACTGTGGTGTTATGGGCTTTGGGTTTGGGTAGGGATGTTTAAAGAAGCCTGTGTAAATTAGGCTCATCATTAAGGTGAGTGCACATATCCATATGTTCCTTTATTTAAGGAGTTAAGCTTTGTGGACTCATTTGCTGAGGTATGTGTTCATAATGCGATTGCTTTAATTGACTCTGCAATTGGAGTAATGGTAAATAACTTTTTTTAGCCTGTTTTACTTAATAGAATCCCCTACTTTTGTTTGAAAGCGGGAGAGACCACTGCTGCCTTATTTGTAGGGGCTTCTGGATGAAATCTTCCAGCTCCCAGAATCCCTGCGACTCAAATCCCTCATGAAAATAAGGGGCATTGTGCTGTATTCTCTGAGGCTTAATATTACCTGGCCTTTTCAGGCCTGGAGAGAGGTAGGGAAAACATCTCCCTGTGCCAAGTACCCTGCCTTCCTGCAGGGAAATCACACTCCTGTATCCACACCTGAGCAGTAAAAAGATAGTTTTGGTACTTGTTGCTGAGAACAGCTGAGAAGTTGGGATGCTGTCACAAGCTTGATTTTGGCTTTATGAGTCCAAGGCTCAAGTGTGTGAAATGGAGGGGACAGAGAGGTTGAAAAGCCACTTGGAATGTCAATGGCTACCACACCGATGTATCAGGAAGAATGTTAATTGGAAACAAATGCCAGCCTTCAGCATCATCCATTCCTGAGGAAAGGTCCTTTCAGATTCAGGAGTTTGGGCCTGATTGTGTTTATTTTGACTTTTCTGGGGAACTGTTGGTCAGTGGCGTGCAGTTGTTCCAGAGGGGGTAGAATGCAAACCCATGGTAAATGATGGATCCTTGGATGTGCAAGAGGACAAGGAGGTCTTTGGATCGTAGATAAAATGTGCTCTTGCAGCCAAGTAAAGCAAGCCAAGAAGTGCTTTTCCACTCTGGTGTTTTAAGATGACCTGAGATGGGCCAGGAATCTTCAGGCATGGTCAGTTTTGAAATACTTAACTTGAGCAGGGGAGATCATCTGCCTGGCTTTAGTCCTTCTTCCTATTTGAGGGATGTGATGGATTCCCCTTTGTCCTTGTGTGTGTTTCTCACTTTGGGAACGTGTTTAGGAAAATGGTGAACTGTGAGCTTTTTCTGACAGGTAACATTTAAAATATGGATTTCCTGGAAGTTTTGAAAGGCTGGATTTGATCTGAGAGGTCTGGTGGAGGCACCAGAACACTCAAGTGCAATGATTTTCTTTCAGCACCTGAGTTTAAACAGAAAACTGACCTCTGTCCTGCTGACGGAGGTTTATCAAGCATACCTTAGTGGGAGCTGCTGCAGGCAGAGAACACGTTCTTCTGGACGAATTCCTGACCTTGAGACCTTTCTGTCTAGGAAATAAATGATAAAATCCTTTACTGGGGGAAATCAGTTGCTTGGAAATCTATGTAGTAAAATACAAATAGTGGCAGTACTCTAGGCACGTTATTTCTGCTTTGAGGAAGAGTTGGAAATTGAAAGTTGGCAGAGAGGAACTTTTTGGAGTTTTCCTATCAACGTAGCCTAAACCTTGTGGGTACAACTAAAGGGATTTTAGTTTAGATTTCGTTTAGAACCCAGGTTCTTTGTGCATTTTGTTAAAGTCCAGCTGGCCACATAATGAAACAAGATATTTTTTTTGAAGGGTCTGTAAAGAGGTACTTGATACTCACTCAGCTGTTTGGAAATACTTCTGTTTCTTATTTTTAGGAATTTCTTTAATGCATTGCCAGAGTTACAGTTGAGCACTAGGTCCTTATTAACTTATGTAAGTGGAGAAGGTGCAGCTTTGTCAGAAGGCAAATGGGGAGGGACTGGAATTGGGTCCATTGATTCCCAAGTGCGGCCATTTGCCAAGAGTCCCTGATTTTCCTCTGTAATCGCTGTGCAGTTCATGGTTTTTATTTCATTACTGCCTAAGTGCTTGCTCCAAAATGCAACTAATAATTCTGTTGTACTTTGCAAAGTAAACAAGCTCAGATTAATTTGCTAATAAAAGCTTTGCTAGTCTTGCATTTTTCCACTTTAAATGCTCTTGCTGGAAGGCCAAGAGATAAGCTTTGTTTGGAGATATTTAGAGTCATGATTTCAGCAATAAGTCCCCAGAGACTGACTATGCACATGACAGCAATTTTTAAAAATATATAGGGTGACCTTTTCCCCTTCAGATGCAGATTGTTTAGAGTGAACTAATTGTAGACGTTGGGAGAAAATAGGAGCAGTGATGCTTTAAACTGCTCTAATGCAGCATACCTGTACGTTGACAACTGGTTCTGCAGGTAACTCCAGTTCCCAGTGCTATGTTTTGGTTATTCCCCAGTGCTTCTGCTTGCTGCAGCATGGTGATGTTGACATGAGCATGTCAAACTGGAACAGAGTGTAGCTGACAGACCGCAAGAGCTTGGAGCTTCGGCGTGTTTGCGTTTCCAGTGCTGCCAGCTCCCCGAGGACTGGATCCAAAATAAGAATAGTCTGTCTCGGGTGTGAGTCTAGATCATGTAATTTGCTGTCACATGCTGTTTGCTCTTGTGGCAACGCAAAATTTGGGTTGAAGATGTTGGTGGAAAATCAGACTGAAATCTGGGAGGTGCTGAACTGCAGAAGTGAGGCCTTGGCTACTAAACAGGTTCTAAAAATCCTAAAGATAGGGAAATACTGAATATAGGGAAAAGTAACTCCATTATTCTGGCCAAAGGAAATCTGTTTGGTACTTTAGCCTTTTAAAATATTTCTCCCCCAGGTTCTGTGAGGTGAGAGGATGTTCTGACGCTGTTAAATAACACAAAACACGGATTTGTGTTTCAGGGCTGAGCAGAGGAGCTGTCATGTTCCTGTGCTGTCAGCATCCCTGGATTTGGGCTGGTTTCTGTCTTTCCTCACTGCTCTTTGGATGAGCATCACTGGGACTTGTTATGGGCCAAAATTTTCCAAATTTTGGCCAAGTGTGTTGATTTTTATGCTTCATTTGACTGAATCCATCTAAATTCATCCTTTCAGAGAGTCTTTGAAGTCTCAAACCTGCTGCTGCCAGCAGGAATTCTGTGACCGATTTCAGTGGAATAAAGATTTCATTCTTCTTTTCTCCCTTTTCTCCATTTTCTTCCTCCTGTTAATAGAATGATACAAAGATTGTTTCTTTTTTTATCCCTTTGCTTTATGCCATGATTTGGAAGCATACGTGGAAAAGGAGCGTCTCCTGCTTTATCTGTAAAATGACTGCCAAAAATACTGAAATGATTTAGCAACAAGCACTTGTTTCTCTCCGTAACGCACGGGTTATGGCTAAGCATTCCAGCATGTGTGGTAGGATCCTTTCTGGCTGTTTCCATCTAAATATTTCTGGTTTATGGAAGGAAGCTGAGCAAATAAACTGCTCCTCATCAGAGGTCTCTTCAAGTTTAGAATATCCTTCAAATTGCAAAAGAAAAGCTCTGAGAGGTCAACTGTGTTAGCTCTGTCTGAAGTTTATCACTGATTAAACCCCCACAGCTTATTTTATGAAGACTTTTTGCTTTGTTTTGCGAACAAGCTTAATTGCTATTCCAAGCTTGCAGCCTCTGTTGCCTTTTATTACTAAAATTGGCTGTTGGAATGCTGAATATCTTTGTAAACCCAAGGATATACCACCCCAAAGGCTTGATTCTCGTGCCATAAAAGCTTTGTGTAGGGAAGTATAAACAAAACTGATTAAGGAATTTTGAAATGCAGGGTTTATTTATGGGTTTTGTGCTCCTTCGCACCCCAAGGACAGCCATGAGACAGGTTTTTCTATTGCATGTCATAGGAGTTCACTGAACCCTGGAAACAAAAGGACCTGACTCCTAAGAGCTGTTTTCTTGAGTGCAGAAGACATTTTTGCTCTAAGGAATTTACTCAGGGAACCTCATTCATGTTATATGCGACATGAATTCACCTCCTGAGACATACAATGATCATCCTGGATCAGTGCATCTGGATGATTGCAGCATTATTCTTTAATAACCAGGTACAGGTTGTTTTTCATTGAATTACACTTTTCTTATTTAATAGAGTACATGTATATCTGTATCCAGATACAAAGACGATATGTGACCTAAGGATGTACACTTATTTGCCAAAAACTGCTAAAAGCTCCTTGTTTTGCAGAGCTGAGTGTCTAAATTGCAGAACTGAAGGTGTCGGAGCAGTTTTCTTCGCGCCTGCATATCTGTGTCACAGTGCACTGTTAAATGGCCACGGACGGTTTCATTCCTGGCAGCTGTGCCTCCATGCACGGGGTAATGGATGTTTAGAGGTTTATGGACTGCATGAGGCTCTTGGATATGCTGTAGGAGATGAAGTTGGAATGAGATCCTGATTGGGGTTCTAGGATGGCTTTCCTAATGCTCTCTGCCTTCCTTGAGGAGCAATAGGTTGTTTAGCAGCAATCTGGACTTCAAGCGTTCCATTCTTGCCTTAAACAGCTCCCATCAGTTTAAGCTCCATCTTCCAGAAGGAATCAGTGTGGTGTAGTTTTACTGTCTAGATGCTGGCAGCTGCTCATCACAAGTTTATGGGGCTCATTGAGACCCAAACAGGAAACACTAACTTGCCATTTGGAGTTTTCTTTGTGCTGCTTGTAGAAAAATCCAATGCACTCTCAGCTAAATGTTTCATTTGCTGTGGGAATTTGCTTTGGCTAATGCAGTTTTTAAGACCTGTTGGTTCATTCAGAGGTCGAGCAGCATTTATGTAAGAGAGTCCTCAATAACAGTCCTTTAACTTGGCAAGCTGAAAAAGCACAGCACCAATTTCTTCTCCTCTTTGGAGTATTAAATTTTTTGCATGGATCCTATTGACTTCCAAAGAGTGAAATTGCTTTGAAAGTCTGGATACAGCATCATGTAAAGGTAGAGACAGACATTATGGATTAGTTTCCATTGTTGGCCCCATCCCCCTCTTAATGAGGGTTATCCCAAACCCCAGCACACTAGGTTTTCAGGTAGACAGAGGTAAGATTTGGCTAAGCTTCCATACTCCAGCTTTCTGCTGTTGGGATTTTTCATGCATGCAAACATGGTGGAGATGCCAGATATGAGGGAAGGCCCCGTATTCTCTGTGTGTAGCTGCTTCTCTTCACTGAAAATTCTACTGTATTTTGGTGTTCTGTACTTGTCTCACACTTGCTAGGTGAATAAATTCCGAAAGGCATTTATCTTCTCTCAAATCCATAAAAAAACCCCTCACTTTTTGGTAAATTCCACATTAAAAGCATCAGGTTAGCTAACAGCTGTCGTGATTTCTTTCCCTAGAAAGGCAGACAGACTCCTGCCAGATGCAGCAAGGTGGTTTGGAGGCTGATTTTCCTGAGCTGCCTCATGTGAATTCAAGCAATAGCAAAATCAAATGTCCCTCCAGAGAGTTTTTTAATACATTAAATGCTCTTTCTCACCCTTTCATATGTGATTGTTTGATAGTGTGGGCATGGAATTCATGTTTGGATTATGTAAAGCTGAAGGAGAAGGAAAATCAGGGACACTGCTGAGAAGCAGGGGGAGATCCCTGGTCGACTCCGAAAGATTTCAGGTATCACACAAGCACTCAAAGGAAAGCTGCCCTTAGTTTTATATTCCTCCTCCTTGCCATTTCCTTTGGGACAGAATGATATTGATTGTTTTATCAGCCCATTTCACTGACAGATCCTATGCTCTGCAAATGTGAACCCTGGTTTATAAACAAAAGTGTGTTTTATTGTGGAATGATGGAGTTGTGTCAAAGCTGTCTTGTTAGGAGAGGTTTCCTGAATCATGCTGGGACATTAGTCCGTGGAGGGATAGCTGACATGGCAGGAACCAGGATGAACAACTATGTGCCAGTGTGTGGACTCTCCCCCTGGAGTTATCACCTGGGCAGTGAGGCAAATTACACAGAGAAGGGAATCTGAATAATGAAAATTTAAAAAAAAAGAAATTGGTGAGATGCCTGGATTTAAGAGAGTAGTTCTGGAGTAATATTCCAAATGACTGTGTGGCCAGCTCTGTCACTCCACTGCTTCTTTCTCAGGACTAGTTCTTTTTACTCACACAGGATTTTTATGATTAAGAGAAGTGAGGGTCCACTTGTTGGGTACCTCAGTAACATCAGAGCATTTCCACTGCTCCAAACTGAGAAGCAGTTGGAGCATGTTTGATATGGCCAGAAAATAGTCAGTTCTGTCCCTTATCCCAGGAAAGTTAACTGCTAAAACTGCTGCATTTTGCAGGTGGNGCGGTCAGGGGGCAGGAACAAACAAACAAACAGACAAAAATCCAAAGAAACCCACAAAAACCCAAACAAACAAACAAAAATAAAAATTTTAAAAAAAGACAGCAGATGTGATATTTTCATGTGAGAGAAACTCCAGGTGATGGGGAAAAGTTGTTTTGTAAAGTTCTGAAAAAATCTGCTTTGACCTTGAAACATGTTCGGCCTTTTTTCTCTTATTGCAGTCCTTGCAGTTATACCTGGGGTGAATTAATCTCTTCGTTAGCTACGTCTGAGTGCTCAGGAAAATGGATCCCTCAGCTGGGTGAGCATTCCAGCATTGTTTTTATGCAAAGAGATGTCACTGTTTTTAATAGCACATCCTGGGAGGGAGGCTAAAGCTTCTTACTGCTGAGAGGGACATGGCTGGGCTTCAAATGAAGTTTGAAAACACTGGCCTAGTAAGTATATTCTAGTGCCTAAACACATCCACATATGTACACACACACTTCTGTCTGTGTCTTTCTGTACATGTGTGAGCCTTAAGAAAATCTGCAATTTTGCTGCTGATTTAGTAGGTGATTTTCTGTCTGTAAGAGGAAAAAATTGTGATTTTTAACTGTGTTGTAGAGGAAACTCATGTCTCTATCTAGAATTGCAAGGGAAAACTGCTATTGTAAAGAAAGGTAAACTGCAGCTTCAAAATACTTAATATATTTTTCCTCTTTTTTCCATTCTAAAATGCAAATTTTAATAATTGCTCTCAACCCTTTTCTAAGTGCTTTCTTGTAATGACTTTGAAGTGCTTTCTCAGATTTATTTTCAAGATGCTTGTCTTGTAAGCAACACTTGATCCAACTATTTTACTGTCTAGAAAAAGCAAATTTAGATTTTCAATAAGTGTTCCTGAACTTTTTTTCAAATTTTCCATACTGCTAGTGTATTGGAAAAACTGCAGTTCTCATGGTTCTTTTTTATTTTAAGCCCTAATATAAAGCTCTAATCAAAAACTCAGTTTCTAGCTTAGACTTTTATGTGCTTGACCTCCAAATTTCAGACACCTCTTTGCTGAAATTGAACTAAACCTAGGCAAAGTATTGCAGTAAGTGATGGGAGGGAGGAAAGTACTCATTGTGCTTAAAGGTTCTTCCTTGGGTGGTGATTAATTGGCTTGCTAAGGTTATTAATGAGGTAGAGAAATTATTCCTGAAGGAATCAGGGTGTCAGGTTTTCTCTCTGGTGAGAGAATTTGGGTTCTTGAAGAAAAAAACCAACCTACATCTTTTTAGACTCAGTGAAACTTGCTGATGACCGTGGCTGATCACGTTAAGATGCTGCTGCTTCATTTCTCCACTGTTTTTATTCACTGAAAGTGGGCTAAGATGGCACAGGTGTGTCAGCAGGTAGAGCTCACACTGCATTGCCAGATGTGCAAATCTGTTGGACTCTGTCACACTTCCAGGAGTTTTCAAACTGAAACAAGCAACTTTCCAAATATTTTGTGGCACCTCAAAACCACTTCTTTTGCATCAGTGTTTTCTAACTGTTTTGTCTCAGAAACACTAATTTTTTTTTCTCCCAGCGCTGATAGGATGAAGTGCCTTTTACTGTTTCATAGACTTCTCTGAGCCAGCTGCAAGTTATTTGCCTTTTTTTCTTCCTGCAGTGCCATTTGGGGAGGTTTTGGAGCATAGGAGAACTCTGGTTGGAAGCACAAAGTCAGTGCTCAGGAGAAGGCAGCCCTGCCCAAAGGAGCCTGAAGATGGGTTCTCAAGGAGTACATGGGAAATATGCTTATTTTGTCATGGATTCATAGAGTTTTAAGATTGGAAAAGCCCTCCAGGGTCTGAGTCCACCTGTTCCCCCAGCACTGACAAGGACACCACGAACCCATCTTTTAAGTGCCTCATACCACAAATGAGCCAGGAATAATGCACCTGGTAACACTAGAGTGAGATAAAAAGCAATTTTTTATCACAGGCCACTTAAAAGATGAGATTTCCTTCCCATGGGATCTGGGTTTGGTTTGGTTGGTTGGTTGTTTTTATAAGGAACTAATACAGAATTAAAGATTATTATGCCCTAACCTCAGTGGGTTTAGGGGAAGGTAGTTTGATTTACTCTGGGCAGTGTACAGAGAAACAACCAAATTCTCGGGAGTTTCAGTAACAAACTTTTACTTGCAAACTTGCAAAGGTAGAAGAAGTTACTTGGCAAATTTTAAAATAACAGCCAAGCAAAGTAATGTGCTTCACAGGCTTTAACTTAGCAAACGTAAACTCAGCCAACTTTAACTCAGACACAACAAGGCACTTACTGAGGTATTGACTGGATTTTTTTTGTCTGTCTTACAGTATTATTTTGAGAAGTAGAAGGTAGGAGAAGAAAGAGGGAAAGAAAGAGAGAAAAGAGAGAGAAAATATATAATCATCATGCTAGGATCCAGTGTGGTCTCAGCTGCTATTAAATCCAGGGTAGTGGAGACTCTGGACCCATTTGTCACTTCCTTTTATCTGCTCTGGTCTCCTGGGGCTTACCCCAGGCACAGCTGCACTGTAATGTTCACTGTGGGACCCAAGCAGTCAGTTCCCTCCATTTCAGGGCTCTCAGCAGGCTGTGGATCAGTTCCCACCATTTCAGGGCTCTCAGCAGGCTGTGGGTCAGTCATGGCCATTTTGGGTAAGGACATAGGTCAGTCACAGCCATTTGGGGGCCCTCAGCAGGCCATGGGTCAGTTCCCGCCATTTTGGGGTTCTCAGCAGTCTGTGGGTCAGTCACAGCCATTTTGGGGCTCTCAGCACGCTGAGGGTCAGTTCCCGCATTTCTGGGGCTCTCAGTCAGCTCTGGATCAGTTGCTGACGTTTTGGGGCTCTCAGCCGGCTGTGGATCAGTTCCTGCCATTTTGGAGAAGGCTGTGGGTGAGTTGCCGCCATTTTAGGGCTCTCGGAAGGCTGTGGGTCAGTTGCTGCCATTTTGAAGCTCGCAGCTGGCTATAGGTCAGTCACAGCCATTTTGTGTAAGGACACAGGTCAGCCACAGCCATTTTGGGGCTCTCAGCAGACTGTGGGTCAGTTCCCACCATTTTGGGGCTCTCAGCAGTCTGTGGGTCACTTGCCACCATTTCAGGGCTCTCAGCAGGCCGTGAGTCAGTTTGTGCAATTTTGGGGCTTTCTGTGGGGCGATCATGGCCATTTTGGGGCTCTCAGCAGGCTGTAGGTCAGTCAGAGCCATTTTGTGTAAGGACACAGGTCAGCCACAGCCATTTTGGGGCTCTCAGCAGACTGTGGGTCAGTTCCCACCATTTTGGGGTAGGCTGTGGGTCACTTCCCACCATTTTGGGGCTCTTGGAAGGCTGTGGGTCAGTTGCTGCCATTTTGGGGCTCTCAGCAGGCCGTGGGTCAGTTCCCACCATGGGGCAGGCCGTGGGTCAGTTACCACCTGTTTTGGGCTCTCAGCAGGCTGTGGGTCAGTTCACGCCATTTTGGGGCTTCCAGCAGTCTGCGGGTTCATTCCCACCATTTTGGGGCAGGCTGTGGGTCAGTTGCCGCCAATTTTGGGCTCTCAGCCAGCCGTGAGTCAGTTCGTGCAATTTTGGGGCTTTCTGTGGGTCAGTTACCTCCTGGTTTAGGCTCTCAGCAGGCTGTGAGTCAGTTTGCACCATTTTGGGGCTTTCAGCAGGCTGTGGGTCAGTCATGGCCATTTTGGGTTTCTCAGCAGGCCCTCAATCAGTTCCCGCCATTTTGTGGCTTTCAGTGGGTGAGTTGCCGCCATTTTAGGGCTCTCGGAAGGCTGTGGATCAGTTGCTGCCATTTTGAAGCTCTCAGCTGGCTGTAGGTCAGTCACAGCCATTTTGTGCAAGGACACAGGTCAGCCACAGCCATTTTGTGGCTCTCAGCAGTCTGTGGGTCAGTTCCCACCATTTTATGGCAGTCTGGGGGTCAGTTACCACCTGTTTTGGGCTCTCAGCAGTCTCTGGATCAGTTCACGCCATTTCAGGGCTCACAGCAGGCTGTAGGTCAGTCACAGCCATTTTGTGTAAGGACATAGGTCCATCACAGCCATTTTGGGGTTTTCAGCAGGCTGCGGGTCAGTTCCCACCATTTTGGGGCTCTCAGCAGTCTGTGGGTCAGTTCCCACCATTTTATGGCAGTCTGGGGGTCAGTTACCTCCTGTTTTGGGCTCTCAGCAGTCTCTGGATCAGTTCACGCCATTTCAGGGCTCACAGCAGGCTGTAGGTCAGTCACAGCTATTTTGTGTAAGGACATAGGTCCATCACAGCCATTTTGGGGCTCTCAGCAGTCTGTGGGTTCATTCCCACCATTTTGGGGCAGGGTGTGGGTCAGTTGCCGCCATTTTGGGGCTCTTGGAAGGCTGTGGGTCAATTGCCGCCATTTTGGGGCTCACAGCTGGCTATAGGTCAGTCACAGCCATTTTGTGTAAGGACACAGGTCAGCCACAGCCATTTTGGGGCTCCCAGCAGGCTGTGGCTCAGTTCCCACCATTTTGGGGCTCTCAGCAGTCTGTGGGTTCATTCCCACCATTTTGGGGCAGGGTGTGGGTCAGTTGCCGCCATTTTGGGGCTCTTGGAAGGCTGTGGGTCGGCACGGCCATTTTGGGGCTCTCAGCCGGCCGTGAGGCAGTTTGTGCAATTTTGGGGCTTTCTGTGGGTCAGTCACAGCCATTTTGGGGCTCTCAGCAGGCCGTGGGTCAGTCACAGCCATTTTGGGGCTCTCAGCAGGCCGTGGGTCAGTCACAGCCATTTTGGGGCTTTCAGCAGTCTGTGGGTCAGTT
The DNA here is from genome assembly GCA_013397865.1 of Struthidea cinerea. NCBI lineage: Eukaryota > Metazoa > Chordata > Aves > Passeriformes > Corcoracidae > Struthidea > Struthidea cinerea. The sequence continues at coordinate 118,926 of VZTI01002739.1, forward strand.
GCCACCATTTTGGGGCAGACTGTGGGTCAGTTACCACCTGTTTTAGGCTCTCAGCTGGCCGTGTGTCAGTTCCCACCATTTTGGGGCTCTCAGCAGGCCGTGGGTCAGTTCCCGCCATTTTGGGGCTCTCAGCAGGCTGTGGGTCAGTTCCCGCCATTTTGTGGCTCTCAGCAGGCCGTGGGTCAGTTCCTGCCATTTTGTGGCTCTCAGCAGGCCGTGGGTCAGTCATGGCCATTTTCGGGCAGGTCACAGATGAATCTGCCTTTCTGGGGCAGGCGGTGCAGTCGGCCTCTGCCATTGTGCTGTGGACGGGAGGCTGACAGTGGCTCAGAGGGGCAGGGGAGGAGCTGTGCTGGCCTCACCTACAGAGAGCTCACCCTGTTCCCCTCCAGCTCACTTCCCACCTGGCTGTTTGGAGCCAGTCAGCCGTTCCTCTGGTTGCCCACAGCACCCCTTGGCTCTAAACAATGACTCGGACCCGAGTGATGCAGCCTTCTTTTCTCTGATGCTGATTCCAACCTGGCAGACAGGGAGAAAAAAGAGAGGGGAAAGAGGAAAGTGTACAAGAATCCTTCCGTGGACAATCTCTATTCCTGTAATCAAAAATATAAGTCCAGTCAATATAGATATTCTGCTCAGCTTCTGCTGGAGGTTCTAGGTTTGACCATAAATCAGTTCTTTGTCCAACACTCTGGCAGTTACCCCATAAAAAATCCTCCTCACCACTTGTTGGAGTAATTGTGTCTCTGAAGCCCATGTTAATGTTATGACGTGCCCCTGAAGGTGGGGGTAACTCAGCTTCTTAATAGATCCCTTGGGTGGATTAGAGTGAAATGACTGGTGTTTATAAATATGTACATAAATATAACTATAACTATAAATACAATTATGTAGGGTTTATTTTAGAACAATTTGGTTGCAATGGGAAGGAGGTATGTAGCCATCTTGGTTATTATCTGTAGAAATACAGAAATATAAAAGCATAAAAATATAGTTCAAGGAAATATATAAGGAAGAGAAAGAAAGGATCCCCACCCGTGGATCTAGCAATGACACTTGATTGTTGCAATTCAAATGTCCATTGGTCAGTGTCATGGTCCTGGTCTTCTATCCCTCAGGGGTGGGGGAAGGCCCTGAAACATAATATTTGAGTAGTCTGTGTTTGCTGCCAAGCTTTGAAGAAAATCAAACTTCTGAATTGGTGCAGGCTCCTGGATAATCACACAAATTTGACAATTGCTAGTCATGTACTAGTTCTTAGATGACCTGAGTCTCCTCTGCAGCAGCAGGTGTGTGTATAATATTTATGAAATAAAAGATCCACCAGAAAATTCCACTTCATGCTGAAGTGCTGAAGTGGAATTTTCAGGAATGTACCCCGTTATCCAAACTATAACCCAAGTTTCTTAAACCTTTGTGCTGAGGTGAGAACAGGCTCATTCCACGAGGCCTCAGTGCTGTCTGCTTTGTATCTGAGAAAGCAGTACCGTGATTTATAGCCTTTCTTTGGAGATACTTTGGCGCATCCAAGACCAATTTCCTGGCTGAGTCGCTCTAGACAAGTAGAGAAATCAGTAGATATTCTGACAGTTTGCAGAATGGAAATTACCTGTGTTTGTTCCAGGTGGAAAAGGAATGGGCTAGAAGATGCAGCAGAAGGGGAAGAAAGCCGTGGAGAGACTGTCGCAGGTGGGAGGGAACGAGGAGATAGGCAGGGAGCCAGGCAAGAGGTGAGCAGGGACAGAAAACATCTGGAGGGGAAGTGCTGACACATGCTCTTCTTTTATGTGTGTCAGCTGGCTGTGAATGTTGCAATAAAAAATAGTCTCTTACAGTCAGGTCAGTAAATAAATTTGAAATTGCAGGTTTTATTTCTCAACAAGTCATCCTCCATGTATTTCCATGTATTAAGGATGTAAATATTTTTTTGATTATCATGAAGCTGTTTCTCTACCAACTGTCTCTAATTCAGAGCAGTTTCCAAGCCATTCCAAGCAATTTTCTAACCTCTGCTAGAACATTTAGCAAATGTATTCTACATCAGTACTTAGGTCAGCCAGACAAGATATTTACATCCTTCCCCAGCTCTGAGTTTTTACCACTGTCCAGAAAGAACACAGCAACTAAATCTTGTCATGACGAGGCAGAACTATCCCAGCCAAGGTTTTACCTCTTTGTCCGGCTGATGTCTCTTCAGTAACAATTATTTAAAGCATTGTGAAGTGCTGTAATTCACATGTCTCTGTAAATAAATGAGTATCTTGGGGGGAAGGCTATGGCAGCTAATGGGGAATGAGAAACTTGGAAAGGGCCTTTTAGTCAGTATATTTCTCTGACTTCAGCAGGACAAAGAACCTGCCTGAGAGTTAGACTTGCAGATTTTAAGAAAAAGGAGGGGAGATAATAAAAGTTGGAAATGAAGAACAGTCTGATATACATTGAAAGGGGAGAAAATAGATACAAGGTGCTCTGTATTTCTTTATATATATTATAATGTCAAGCTTAATCATTTGCATGTCTTAAAATGGTTCAAAATACAGTTCAAAACTTAGAAGTAGTTCAGCAATGTTTGTCTGGTAGGCCAATAGCTGGCATAAGCCTGTAGCTGAGTGAGGATTTCAGGGAGAGATTTTGTTTATTTTTTTTTTTTAATTATATTTTTTAATAGCAGTACAGTACATTTCTGTAGAAAATAATCTAATTCTTAAGATCATAGGCTGGTTTCTGTTGGAAGGGACCTTAGAGATGATTTAGTACCAATGTGTGTACCCATGGGTGACAAGTAAATGCCAGATGTCAGTAAAGAGTCAGGAATTTCTCCTTGCTATGGAGAGTTACGATGTAGCAGAGAGTGAAGACTTGGCTTCAAAACTACAGGTGTCATCAAGTGCAGTTTTTTACTAGATATACCAGAACTCAGGATGTGGAATAACCTGGGACGTGGATAAGAGACAGAATTCTTCTTTCTACCCTGGGGACCTGGCTTGATTGCTGGAGCTGCCTCCTCACGCTCTGGCCAAAGATAGCAGATGATTTTTAATGGCCACACCTCTTTAGGATTGTTATTTTTTGTCTCCTCCAATAAAGGATAGAAGAAATGTTGTTCTGTTTCCGAAAAATACAACGGGCATCGTAAGTGCTTCCAAAACTAACAATTCTTTAGAAAAATAACCATGGTCTGGGGAGTAGCAGACTCAAGTTCTTTGTTAGTCTAATGTTTGCCTAACAGGACCATTATTAATTTAAGTAGTATTTACTGTGCTGACCGAATTATAAAACATATACTATCTTCTTCTGGTTTTTAGCAAGTTCCAAGGAAATGTAAGCAGTAAATTTTATCATGGAATCACAGAATGGTTTGGGTTGGAAGGGACCTTGAAGGATTGTCTCATTCCACCCCCCTGCCATGGGCAGGGGCACCTTCCACTAGACCAGCTTGCTCCAAGCCCTGTCCAAGCTGGCCTTGAACACTTCCAGGGAAAGTGTTTCTGCAGCTTACATTATTGCATAACTAAAAGTTTGAGTTTAGATGTGTTTAATTTACAGATTTACTGTATCAGCTTGCAGCACAGAGTTTTCTGGGGTGGTTCCCAGCATTTGCTATGGAATTGTACTGGCACTCCTAATCCTTGAGAGAGTCTGAATTCAGACTAGCACACAGGGTGTTAATGAAAGCATTCTTGATTTTTGAGATATTTTTTGTGTGAAAGAGTTTCTGCTTTAGAATGTGGTTAGAGGCTCCTTGGTGTCCTTGCAAGAGCAGCCTCCAAGCCAGCCAACTGGCTGATTTAGAGCCTACGGAATTACTGCTGTCCCCAAACTCCAGCCAGCATCAGGAAACCACAAGAATCAAACAAACAATAGGATTTGTTTGGTAAAAAAGATTTTTTCCCAACCCTGCAAGATGTCATTTGTTGTACATCAGGGATTTAGGGGGAGGGAGGAGAATTCCACTGCTTTGAGCCCAGTCTCAAGGGAATGTACGAGCATGTCTTTGGTCCTGTGAAGAACTTCTGAACTGCTTCAGGGAAGGCACACACAGCTTAGGGACTGGTCAGAACACCTCCCCAAAGTGCTGAGGAAGTTCAGTGCAGCTCAAGTGTGACATGACTTCATCTCTTTAGCTTCTGAAATGAATTTTGCTTGTCCTGTGCTCATCCAGCACAGTGGTTAAAAGCTAACCTTTCCCAGTACTGTATACATGATGCCTTTCCCTGTATAGGTTTCACAGCCTGCTGTAGGCTGCGTGACCCAGAACAGCTTGGAGATTTCTAAAACTTCCAGGATATCCTGGTAAAGTTTTACATTACATGACATTATTTGAATATTTCCGAAGCATTTTTCTGAAAACATTTTTTTCAGATAAAATAGAAGTAAGCAGATATTTATTTTGTGTTAAGGATAATAAAATAGTTTTCCCAGAAGCAAATGTAGCTTGAAAACTCCTGTCCCGTTTCACACAGAATTAAAGGCAAACCTTATTGGGGAAAAATCAAACCAGAGTCTTGATGAACTGTAGTTTTATTACCACTCAAAACCCATGTATAGGAAATTCTCATTGCAACTGAACAGCCAAGAAAGATTTATGTCTTTTTAAAACATAGAATTGCTCCTTTCAGTTGTCTAAAATGAGCATGAAGGAAATAGGTGACAATTAGCAATAACATTAGTGAGATGATTCTGGAAAGAATCAACCTTACTGGAGCTTCTCCCATCTTGAAAAGGTGGAATTGAAATCTTTAACACATTTCTCTTTTAGGAAACAAGAACTGCAGTTGCTTTCTGTGGTATCAAGTGCAGGTGAGCAGTCGTGGGATTCTGAGGTAGGTGGTTTTCATTTCTACTTGGGTGACTCTTCCCTTACAGTCTTTGTGTAGATAATTAAGCTGATATCTGTTTCACTGCTATATCAGGCATTTAGCAGAGACTTGCCACTGTTAAATGGTGCAAAATCTGAAGATCTTGCAACCTAAAATACTTCAAAATAATGATAAAACCCTGGAAACAAAACTTGCAGAGTTGTAGAGGAAAAGTCATTGGCAAGACATGCTCTTTGCCTTATAAAAAACTTGAAAATTTAGAGGTACCAATAAAATATTTAGAAAATGAAAATGAAAAGAAAAAAATAAAAGGTTGGCCTAGGAGTTTGGTGTGGAATCAGCAGCTCTTGGCTGTGTACAAATTCTTTCAAAGAAACATTTGGAAAAGTTCTTTGTAGCATTTTTATTGTGTTTTTCTTCATCAGTTTTATTGCCAAAATAATTTAATGTGTGCTGAGTACTTTCTGTATCTTATTCTCTCAAAGTTCTTTGACATGAGCATCTCAAAAAAAGGCAACTTTTCTCTGTTAGACAACTCAGGCTCGCTCTTTGGAGCAGAATAGCAGCAGCTGTAATGTACCATAATCCAGACAGATTTTGGAAGGCCTGCATGCTGGAATTCAGGAATCAGTTTATGGCTTTGCCATAGCAATCGGAGACAGTTGTTCCCTGGTTTGCAGTTGTGATTAGTGAGGGTGGCAAGAGAGATCCTGACTTTGAGACATCCCAGGAGCCACAGACTGTAGTAAAACCACTGAAATGTCAGTGGTTCAAGTGGTTAGTGATTCATATGGCACAAAACCTAGGAATAATTGGGAATTTCTGTTGAGCAATGGTGTATTTTTCTAAGAGTAGAAAAGTTGCATTAGTTGTGCAGATAACTGTCCATCTGGCCTAATATCCCACTTCTGGATGCTTTAAAGCAAGGTGTTAATCTGCCTCTCCTCAATATCCTGTTAATTATCCAGCACTATAGCTGTGTTGGGCTTGGAGCAGAGGGGATTTCTTCCTCATCCCAGTTGGTGATCAGCTTATGCCTTGATGATATGGATTGATAGGCCCAATAATTCTTATATAAGCCAGCACCAGTTTGAAATTTAATCCTTTTCATAATGGAAATTGCATTTATGTTTTGCAGGCATCCATCAGGTGAGGTGGAATCTTAAATATTCCAGCAGCCTTTGGAAGTTTGCTGTCTAGTTTGTCTCAGTAGCCTTATTCAACCTTCTGTGAATTTGGTTAAACCACAGCTGCACTTATCCTCTCTTATAAGGTAGGAGCTGAATCTTTTCATCCATGATGAATAAAGTCCTATTATGTCTAACAAGATTGACCCTAATCCTCCCCCATATGACAGGCAGTGCTCCATCTGTATGAATTTGAGTCACTAATATTCCTCTTCACTCTAAAAAGCCTCTGGTTTTGTGGATAGTTTGAGCAGCCACCATAAGCACAAGCTCATGGTTTTGTTATTTTCTGACTCGGTTCAAGGACACGCAAAAGTTGGGGTGTGCTTATGCTGGTCTACAGAAACTCCTGGTGTTCTTTATAGATGCCTCCCATTGCTCTGGAAGAAATATTGGTAGTTGGTATTAAGTATTTTGGATTTCAAAGCTGGGATTTCTTTACAGAAGCAAGCTCTTGATCTCTCCTTCTAATTTACCAATGCTCTCACTTCCTTCTGGTTTTTGGATTTCTTCCAGTCTAGTCTGAGCAGCAGCTGTGACTAAATGTGTATCTGCATTAAGCTCATTTTGTAAATAATTTGTGCTCTATCCTTGTTTGACTGCTGAAATGACATTTGGATCACAGTTGTCTGTTCTAGGTTAATAGGCAGTGTGTCTGGATAGGGAGTTTTTCTGTGATGGGATGTGAACAGACAAACAGAACTTGGTTCTGTCTCATTTTTGCTCTCTTGGCTGAAGCATCTGGGCAGTTCCATGTGTATATTTCAAAAGCCCAGTCAACGCCTTTCTTATCTCCCAGGGAATGTAGGGTTGGACAAGGCCCCATGCCATTGGAATCTAGCACTGCCTTGACTTTGTAAGAGAAAAACAGGTTCAAAATGTGGCTTTGTAGCATTGGCAGCACCCACTTCAGTCTCGCTTTACATCACCAAGATCAAAAGAGAGAGCTGTCAGTGACAACCATATCATTCATGTCACTGCACTTCACAGGCAGCTTCCAGCTTCCAGTCTGGCCCTATGCCAGACATGAATCCTGTGCCTTTGGTGCCCAGTGTGGGGGCCCGAAGGAAAGGAAAAGCATCTTGCTTTTTTTTTTTTTTCTCCCTTTCTCTCAGACCCGGCTTAAAGACACAAAAAGGCATAGGAGTCATGTCTGGCATAGGGCAGATGATAGGGAATACAGTATCATACAGTCACCCCAAGACAGGGATCAAAAATGGAAGAGAGAAATCTGGCTGTTTCCATCCTGGAAATTCAATGCAACTGAGCTGATGTGGCTGCGGTGTCCGTGAGCCAGCCACATGTCCTCAGGGGTAAGTATTCAGGGTTGGTTTTTTTTTGATTGATAGAATGAAATGGAAATGTCCATATTGACAGTTGTCTCTCCTGTGGAAAAGAGCTTGGGATTTCCTCATGAAATTCCCTGTAACTGTGCAGTAATCCTTCCACACCTGTGTTTAAGAACCTTATATATCTGATTCTGAATCAGGTGTTTGTTTCTTGCTTGTAAATAGTTGGAAATGGGCCTGATTTTAATTCCTGGGAGTGTTGACCAACTCTAGTGACAGGCATTGGTTGACTTTCTGACAGAAAACAGATACTATTTTTTACACCTAGTCTTTATTTTCTATACTTTGCTTTCCTGTGTTGCAAACTCAATCCCAGGGAGTGTGATCCAACCCATAGCAGGATTCCATCAGGGCCCGGGCCCATACTGTGTTCTTCTCTTTTCCTGGTGGCAGCCAGTGTTCAACAGGAACTGTAAATCCATTGTGAATTTGTACCACAGCTATATGGAGATGTCTCTAACTCAAAATGGGGCCCAACGTTGTTTGTACATAGTTCTTCAGTCCCCTGCCTTCCCATCTATCTTTTCAAACAAGACCCACGTGGGAGGCTTTTAACTTTCTGTGTTGGACCTGGCGATGGGATCAAATGTCAGTTCAGCATGTGTTGCATTCACAGACCATGAGAAGTCTGTTCCACCAGGGCCATGAGAAGCATTGCCAGGTTTGGACTTGATGGACCAGTTTTCATTTTCACTGCTATTATCAGAGTGAAAAACAATCCTTTTAGATGCCAAACCTGGCCCTCACTCGGATTGCTACTAGGGTTGGCAAACTTTCCATGAATCTCATGTTCTGACTTAATTCCAGTATTCCCCGGTGCCTCAGTTGTTTCTTAGAAAAGTATGTTCCATTTGAAATTAAACACTGGCCACAATAGTGTGCATTTATGTAGCGGGTTTCTCCCCACAGTCTCCCAGTGGATATGTTCCTGACTGTGTATCCAGGACGGAGTCCTCATGGGATGATGTGACTGGTGGTGCTCCCCCCTGTTTTGCACACCCTCAGCAGCTCCTTCTTTGGTGCAGTTGTTGGGGCTGGAACCCACCAGGAAAGTGAGACAGTGCAGTGCTTTGGAAGAGGAAGTAGGAATCTTATGGAAAAGCAGATGGGAGAGCCCAAGGGTGACCTCTCCTTCCCCTCTCTGTTTGATAAGTGCAAGATGGTTTTGGCAATTAAACGTGATGAGAACCAGTGTTATTTCACTCTGGGTCAGCTGTCTCCCCCACTTTTCCATTGGGTGTACAGCTGGTTTAAGCACTGCTTAAAATCAAAATCCTTGAGTTTCATGAACCTCCACAAAGTCCAGTCAACTGGAATTTCGAGGTTTATTGGGAATGTGACCTTAGAGAGTAAAGAAATAAAACATGCTCTTAATACTAGGTACTACTAGGCTGGTCTTTATTTCTTTCTATTGATTTCGCTCAGGTATACAAGAAAAATGCCTCTTATTTTATAAATAGTAAATTCTTTGTCAGTTTTCAACTATTAAAAATATGCTTCTTTCATACAAATTACTTTTATATTTAGGGAGATTGATGCATCTGTTTATCCTGAGACTGACACCAGCCTGAGGTAAAACATGAAATGGTTTGTAGCAAATTATTCCTTTCTTCTCAGAAGGACTTTCATCACTTAAACACTCCTGCTCTCAGCTGTACCGTTTGCAGGGACTGGCAGGATACAAAGAAAAAGTACTGTTTGCTTTATGTGGAAACTTTGCTACTCTGGGGATCAGCTCGAGTAAAGCTGGAAAATATGATAATTATATTTTCCTAGCCCAGTGCAAACTAGGCCAGCCCAGGTGGCACCACGAGCCGTGCACAGTGCCCAGTAGCACGCAGTGCCAAATTGTGTGGAGCTGCATCTGGCTGCTGGAAGTGCGAGGAGAATCAGGGCAGAGCTGATTCCTGCTCCATTGGTGTGCCCGTGGTCTGTCCACACACACCGGTGCCTTTTGTGTGGGATCAGTGATGGAGCTAGAACAGAGCTGCAAACTGGTGAGGACCTTTAACAATACTTAACAATCACACATTATAAGAGGGAAATGGGCTTTACATGTAAGTTAATACAAATACCTTGTTTCTCTGCTACGTTAGAAATTGAGCCCCAAACCAATTAATAAATTGCCGTAAAGTCCCAGAGTGACATTTGGAGACTTGGTGTCTTCATGTTCCTTGCATAGGAAAAGGTCCCAGCAAAGGTGGGACCAGCATCTCTGCTCCTGATAACCCCAAGTCTCTGGGGTTTTTGCTGCACTTGAGAGAGATTTTATTTAGACTGCAGGTTTGTTGTCAAAATTATTGCAAATATGCGAGCTGTCTGCAGTCCTGCTTTTCTCAGGCATTCTTCCTGTTGGTCCTGGAGAAGCAGGAGCTGGGATGGCAGGTCAGATATGGACAAAGTATGGTCTACCCCTCGTGAGTGTGTTCCCAGACCCAACACCATCTCTTGGCTTTAGGATATTTGCAAAGATGCTCTCTGGAACACCACTGTAATGCGTCCTGTGTGGTGAACTTGGTAAAGTTTACAACCTCATCCTCCCTAAAAATGGCTTTCCCTCAGTTTGGATAATATTTCCTCATGGATTCTCATTTGAGAAGGCTTTTAGCACAAAGAGAAATTGATAACCTTTTCTGCATCATTGCTGAAGCGAATCTAGTAGGAAATGAGATCCTTAGGAAAAGGTTTTGTGGGATGGTGTTCAGACCTGCACAATCTAATTAATTGTTTGATTTGTCAAGGTTTCATAATTTCTTTATTAGATCCCATGAACACCATCTTGCTTTCATTCCTCTTAGACTACACAGGTCTGTTGAAAAGGTCCTATTGTGCATAAGGATAAAATGAGTTGGTCTGTTAGAACTTCTGCTCTTAACAGGCAATTTCCATTGATTTTGGCCTAAAGGCAACAGACTATGACAGAATTAGACAAATTAGACCAGAATTTGACAAAAATCTTGATATTTGGCAGTTTAAGGAATGCATTTTCAGATTTTTATCCTAATTTTTTTTGCACGTTTTATTTAGATCATTGCATTTTGCTATTGATAAGAAGCCTGTTTCAATAAAAAGTTGTTTATAAATAGCTGTACTAGATAAAGCAGGAATATCTAATGTCAGGTGAGTGAGGGCAGAGTTTGTATCGCATTATATTTACACGTTTTGGTGATGGGCACACTTAAAATCATGTGGATTGAAGCTGGCTTTGGACCTGTTCCCTGCTATTTGGCTGCCTGAGCAGCATGATGTGGATTGAAATACTTGGCGTTCCACCTTAGACAGAACAGAACTGTGCTGCCTGGAGATTAAAACATATCCAGGAGACACAAGGGTTTAGGTGACTTCATGAAAAAATAGACAGGTTAGGTCTTCAAGTTATTTTCTAAATGCATTCTTCCCTCTGCAGCCTCCCCAGCAATGACACTGGAACATTCCTTTAGCTATTACATGAGGCAGAATCTCCTTTCCAAAGTGTTGGAATGTGCAGCCGATCCAGACATCTGATGGCTGGAAAAAAAACCAGGGATACTGTGCATTTTTTATTATTTTTATTTAAATCACAATGCTCTGGGTCTGTGGCCTCCAAACCATTTGTAGGCCCTGCAATGAGCAGATAACTTGTAATTAATGAAAGATATTAATGTAAATTCCAGTAAAATGAGCACATATAAAATTCTTGTGAAACATTGAAGTAAAAAACCTTGCCCTTGTGCTCTTGGAGCGTGTTAGCCATCAAGGGGCTGATATGATATAATATAATATGTTGACACAGCGAAACCTAGTTATTAAAAGAGGATTAAAGATACTCTGCTTGAAGACTGAAGCATTCTGCTTTGGGTTTTTTGGTCAGCAGACAGTTCCAAGATTTCAGGGTGTCGTGGGGTGACTTTATAATGTGCATCCCCTATCGCTACCCTATGGCCGCCAATCTTGTCTGTGTCTTTAAACGGAGCCTGAGAAGGACAGAAAACAAAAAACGTTTCAAAGCAGTTGTTTCAAGGACAC
>VZTI01002739.1:130658-163634 GCA_013397865.1 Struthidea cinerea
AACCTGGGGGGAGGGGTGGTTGCAACCTGACTTCTATCAGAGGATATTCTCCTCCAATTTGTCCAAACTAGGACACAGGGTTAATTCCAAATGTCATGTTTTGCCCCTATTCATTGATGGTTGCAAATAGCTAAGTTTAAAAAATTAGAAAAAGAGAACAAAAGAGGTTTCAGATATCCCAGTACACTCCAGGAAAGCCTGCCAAATCTCCAGAAAACTGAACTTAGTAACTGAAACTATTAAAATCACAACTCGTTATAGAAATTTCATTTTATTGTGCTTTCATCCTAAGGTATTTAATAGAAAATGTTGCACATAGGATGTTGTACACTTTCCAGGCTTTATCTGCAAGGTCACTGCTTGTGTGAATACAGCAATTTCACAGCAGATCCCACTATCATGGAACAGCAGTGCTTCCCCCTGGAACATTCACCGGGCACTCAGGAATGGGTAGGCACTAGGTCCGGGTGCCTCTCCATATCAGGAAAACTCTGGGCTCTCACACTGATGTTCCTCACTGCACAGAATTTGGGGGAAGGTCATAAATTCAAGGGCTGCAGATGGAACGTGCCACACGTTTTTTAACAGTGGTGAAACAAAGGGAATAAAACAGTTTTGGAAAATACTGCTCTTGCTCTGACTGTTGGTGCTTCAAGTAATGCTTTCCTTTTGTGGGAGAGGGGTGTGGGACAGGAACGCAAACAGCCTCTGTAGGTACAGTAAGTTTTGCCCGTTAGCAGTTCTCTCTGCAAGTTAAAGCAATAGGAATTACTCTGTAATAAATCCCAAAACAGCAGTGTAAGAATAAAATGATAACCAAGAGGGAGATGGTGAGTGGTCAGAGCATTGGACAGACACTCCATATTCTTGGCTTCTCTCCAAGCTCCTGGTACATCATTTAGTACAGGAGCTTTCCTTGCCTCCTGAGTGCCTCAGGTGAAGGCAGCTTGCTTATGGCTCTGGGGAATCCTGAAAGTGTGGAACTCGTCCCCCTTGGAGTTACAAAATGTGGATGGGCTCCTCTTTTTTACAGTGGAAAAGTGTGGAGTCGTAGCCACGCTGGCTGGAGTTGTTCTTCATTGAACACTTACACTTCCATGATGTTCTATTGTTTGCTCCATGCCATTTTTATGGGCCTCAGCATCATGGATTTTGCAGTTAACTGTTTGAAAGGAGGCAAAAGTGATTTCCCAGGAGTGGACCTTTCTCCCCACAACCACTGGGATAATATTTGTTTCATATTGCAGCGGGCATAGTTGGAAATGTAAATGTGTAAACTTTTACTGTCTCATCATTCATGAGAGACACACGCCACTCCCCCTCCCTCCCCAAAAAAGCCTCTGCTCATGTCATGAGGTGTCTTCTGTATCCCTCTGTGGGCAGAACCAGGGCTGTGAGTGCTGTTACTTGGTAGTTTGGAAGACCAGTTGCTCAGAGTGATGTTGTGTCTTTCTGCTACTGCTCAAGAGTGCTCAAGGCATGGGATTTTAAATAAATAACTTTTCTGTGTTAGTGTGAAAAACTAAAAAAGAAATTGAAATGACAACATTCTGACACATGCCATTCTTCAAAATAAAAAACCTCATTTCTTTTAACTTCATTCCCCCGTCCGGTGCCCATTATCTTTGACTTATTCTTCAGGAAAAGTTTCCCTAATCAGCTTTGCTTTACCTTAACTGGAAAATTTGTTTCAATTTGCAGGGGTTCTGTGCTGAGTGGTGAAGTTCTTGTCTGAGCAACCCCTCTTCTGAAGGAAACTAAAAAAAAACAGGTGGGTGTGACACCATTGCTTTGGACGGGCTTGGAACAACCTAGTCTAGTGAAAGGTGTCCCTGCCCATGGCATGGATGAGCTTTTAGGTCCCTTCCAACCCAGACCATTCCGGGACTCTGTGATTATTTTTAAATATTCCCTGTCCATTGCCCACCACCTTTCCTATATGCTTTGAAACACCATTGGTGTGTAACAAACTCCACACTGGGTGACATCTCCGGTTTTCAGTTCAGGACAATCCCAGGGTGCAAAAAATCCAGAGGAGACCACAAGTGTTCTGGGGCACCACTAAATACCGTTATCTCAAGGGCAGCCGGTCAATCGGCCGTTCATCCGCTGGGGATGCAGGGAGGGAGCCGGAAGCTGAGGAGTTTTGATTTAAATGTCAGATTGTTTTGAAGTGCCGTGTGTGCAGTATGTAGGTCAGGACTGAAGGGATGGACTGGCTCTGCAGAGGTGCTGAGAATGATTAATTTCCCTGGGCAGAATTCTCTGCGTTTTTTTTTTTTTCTCTGTGTGCTCAAGTCATGCTGCAATTTCTCATGGACAATGGGCTCAGGTTTTGGACCATTTGCCTAAAGGGGAAATTTATCCTGGCAGCTGCTGAAAGGGAAACTCTTGTGGATTGGTATCAGTTTGTGCATTAAAAAAACGAAATTTTTTTTGCTGCGTATTGGGGAGCTTTTCGGGGGTGGTTTGTTTGTGTTGCCGCTGTGTTCTCTGCCCATTTGCATCAGTGAGAGGTGATATCTGGGTGCTTTCCAGCAGCTGCCAGGCACCATGCAAGGTGTGGACCAGGCTCCTTTCACTGCTTGAGCAGCAGTACCTAATTTCCTATGGAAAACTGTGCCCTTTCAGTCCTTAGCCCTTTGTATTGCCAAACCAGAGATGCTAATGGGGTAGTATTGTTTTAAACACAATAAAATCCAGCCTCATGGAATACTTAGGGAAGACTTAAAATCTTACTAACTCTCCTTTATTAGAGGACGAGCCTTGTTGTTCTTCTTCCCCATATTCCCAATCAGCCTGAACTTTTGTCTCCAGCAAAAAAAAATAGAAAAATTGGCTGATAAGTAGTTTTAAATATCAGTAGAAAAAAGTCTGGAAAAATTGCTTGATGTTCAAAAATACTAACTTTAGATATTCTAAACTATTAACTTTAAGTAGCGGTTTATTGTTTATTTTTTGCCACTTTGGTGTTCACGAATGCAGGAATGGATTTTTCAAACGGCTTCTGTGATTGTTGTACAGCCCGTCTTCTCGTGCTTTACAGATTAATAGTTGTCCTGAAATTGTCCAAAGGAACATATCTCCAGGGCTTGGGTTTTATTGGGATTGCAGGATGTCTGAACACAAGCCCTGCCTTCGCTCCTACTCACTCTTTATATTGTCACACGCTCAAGAGTCCCTGAGAGATGAGAAGCAGGTGGAGGGATTATGCATAGGGAAGACACTGGATGTGTTCTGTGCTGCAAAGATTGTTTGAAGATGGGTTTGCTCAATAATTATCTCAGCCATATTTTCTAACGCAGTTTGGCAAGTTCCTCCAACACTTCTGGTAGGTGCACGTGTAACTTGTACGTATCCAGAGAGAAGAGCTTCATCATTTGAAAGGAGGCTTGAAAACGGTGCTATTTACTGAATAAAATGTGTTTTCCTGGAATCCTGATGGATTGATTTCTTGCCTCTGCAGTTTTTTCTGGCAGCTGCCCCATTATGGAGTTGTGCCTTCTGGGTCAGAGATGAAAGGAGCTGGCTGTAACCCTGTGCAACTGAAACCCTTTTTCCAAAGGTACAGTAAAATTTTAGCTGTTGAAATGCAGCTTTGCCTGCTCAGTAAAACCTGTGAATTCATATTTTTGCAGCAAAGAGAAAACTTTGATTCTTTGTTGCTGGACACCTTTGGTTGCTGCTGGCTTTTTGAGGCATCTAAGTCAAAAATACTCTCTTTTCATTTTGACCTCTTTTTCATGAATCACGGAAAAAACCCCATGATCTGGGATTCTGTTTGTGTATAAGTGTATAATTTCCAAATAATTTCTTCTGATGCAGTAGAATCCTGTTATATGGGAAAAAGATACTGTTAAGGATACTTACAGAGGTTTTACGTTGAGGACTGCCAATTTTTCTCAGACCTACCTTTAAAAGATTGTCACTCTGCTGACAGCTTTTGGGGTCTGAAATATTTTCAGTATTTATGGTGCGAAATGGCACCACAGTGTTAAGATAAATTCTTCAATCCTGAAGCAGAGCTTGGGAGTGAAATGACAGGAAAAAATACTGGGAAGTAGATGAGTTCTGTATGTTTTTTGTCACCGCTCAGATCACACCCAAATCTGAGGGCTTTCTGATTTTCAAGCAGAATTTTCAATTCTGCAATACCCTTTTAAAATTCCAGATTTCGGCTGAAACTATTAAACCAGTATGAAAGAATCTGTGCTGGAGAGATTTCCAGCCAGCTTGAAACACAATCAGTACTGGAATTTTCATTTGAAAAATCTGATCTTGCAAAACTGCTCTGTGCGTTTCCAGGCAATTACAGTCTGGACAATCTAAGATAAGCAGCTAAACTCCACGGATTTCTTGCAGCTAAATCAGACTTGCAGGGATTCACTCACACCACAGGCAAGCCTCCCATGTTAGAGGCTTGTAGACGCAAAAAAACCACAGCTCCCAAAGTTGTTTAAAAGCACTTCGTCTGGTTTTAAATAATTTGATTTTTTCAGTTAAGAACGTCAACATTTTTTTCTGGTTTTTGGATGGAGGAGTTTTGTTGTTTTTTGTAGTATCTGTACATGAATTTAACTGTTATAAATTAAGATTTTTTTGTAGAAACCACAAAAAAAAATCTATTAATTTTAGGGATTTCAGAATTTCTGGAACTATATTCAGAAATATAAAACTGGTTCATTTTTCCTGGATTTGAGTGTCCTTCTACCAAATTGTAGGGGAAAGAATTCTCTCAGAAAGTACAGACCTGTCCATTTTCCAGGGGCACTTAGGAGCTGTGGACGTGTAATCACTTTAATTACATCAGGGTCTAAGTGCATATTATCAGAGAGGAATTACTTTTTCTCAGAAGTGACTGACATTCCCAAAAAATGTCCATTTTCCCCCCATTTTTAGGAGAAGAGTTTGAAAGGCAGTGTTGTGGTAATCCTTTCTGATCTGCTCTTTCATTGAAAGCGTAAAAGTGGTCATGGATCTCACAATTTGAGAGAGGAAAGTCCTCCAGGAATAGGATATGATGTGCTGGCTGTTTCCTTATGGAATTCTCAGGAGAAGCAGAAGGAGGGCTCTTCTTCTAGTGTGTTAGGTGGTTTGTTGGGTGGGTTTTTTGGTTTAGTTGGTTGGGTTTTTAATTCCTCCAGGTTTTTCCTTCCTCTCCTTCCATTACAACACACTGGAGTTTCTGGGAAGGGCTACCAGTGTGGAACCGTGGCTAGCAAACCTGAGGAAAATTGGTTCAGTTTGTGAACTTCCCCAATCTCCCTTAGTCTGTCTATACAGAAAGTGAAGCATTTCATTATTATATTTACCAATCTTTTGGGTTTTGAAGGGAACATTCAGAATATCCTCTGATTGAACATCATGACTTGGAATGTCCCAGTTTTAGGGAGGTGAGTGCTTCTTCAGGTGTGCTAATGGTTTTTTTTTTATGACAGCAGCCATAACAGCAAATCAAACCAATTTACATCTGATTCTTCTCTTGCTTTGAGATCAGAAGACATTCCCTGAAATGTCTCTTGAAGAGCTGCATCCAAGGAAACCAAGGAGCTTTGGCACTAGGGGTTTGTGTAGTGCTGCTGCTTGAAGGATCCCTGCAAAACCTCACCTGGCAGGTCAGGTCCTGCTCTGAGCACCTTGTTTGCTGGAGTCTTTCTGAAATTCATAGTCACAGGAACAAGGAAAAATTTCAGTCTATTATGCCCATGTCAATTTAAGAAATGAAGGATTTAATAGTGTCTAATTTTTATGCTAATTTTGAAAAAAGATATCAGAACTTTGAGAGTCCAGTTCTTGACTCTAAATTTGATTAACCATTTTTCTAACTCCTTGCCACAAAAGAATATAGAGAATCCTGGTTATTTCATCTCGACTGGCATGTTGTAAATTAAATCCTCCTTCTACAGGAAATCCATACCCTAAGTTCCCCTGCTGTGAAATACATTTTTCTTAGGAAATAAAGCGTGTTTTTTAAATTCTTGCACTCTTCAGTGAGGGACCAGACAGCCATCAAAGCTGCAGTGAAGGTATGTGAGCGCCCTGAGCTGCCTCAAAGGCAGGGCATGGCAATTCTACCACGGCTAGTATGAAGTGATAGATTCAGAAATGTGCTGGTAAACATGGGAAATCTGCAAATAATGAGGTTATTGAGTCCAATAGATATTAAATATTTATTTTGCACTCTTTACTTTAAAAGAAGAAAAAAATGAGCATGAAGGAAATCTCATTTTGAATTAGGGATCTCATAGTCCTCAAAAGAGCCACCACTTCAGTTTAACCAGAGAAAAATTAATATTTCCTGCTAAGGATTGTATTCTTGAGATACTCATCAGTGCATGCAAGAGTATTACACCACTGTCCTCTGGGAATATCCATTTCCATCTTTTTCCGTCCCATTCTGTAAAACACTCTGTGAGAATGAAACGATTCCCTGAATGAAATCTCATTTTCTTTGACCTCTTCCCTGCTGAGGAACCCTATAAACACAGTACAGACTTAAGTAGCCCAGAGGAAACACAGTTATACTTTTATATTAAAAATATTAGTAAGACTTCTGCATCTGGGGATGTTTATTCCCAGTCTGGAGAGTGGCGCTGGTTTTTAGGGGGGCCATGTCCCTGGTTTCCATAGGTGTGGCATATGTGTGATTATCCCTATTGGTTGGAATCTTCATTTTGGAAAGAAAATCTATCCAGAGCCTGTTGAAAGGAAATGGGGCATGGTCAGAAATGATCGTTCCTCCGTACAGCATGCAATGCACTGTTCCCTCTGATGGATTTGTACCTGGCTGAGGACATCAGCAGCAAAGCAGTGATATTTCAGCTGCTGTAGGTGGTCGCAAGGAACCGCTGCTGGGTTTGCTTAGAGACAGACTGCTTGACATCATAGAATCCTAAAACCATTTGGGTGGAGAGGGATCTTAGAGCCCCCCTCATCCCAAACCCCTGCCATGGGCAGGGACACCTTCCACTAGACCAGGATGCTCCAAATCAGAAATAAAGAGCTTAAAGCATGGGTTTGCTTGGAGAATTTGGGACTTTGGGACCTTCTCCATAATCAACATGAAATTAGTGGCATTTCCATTGCATTTCACTCGTGTTCTGTGTTGCTGGCACAAAAATGTCACTTTCTAAAGAGCAGATGTTATTGCTATTAGGATACCCCTTTTCACTATGTTTAGCGTTCAGGATGTTCCTATGGCTGGCGTCAGATAATGGCTTTGTTCTTGTTGTTGTTTTAAAGTCTGTAAACACTGGCCTTTAACCAAACCTTACAGCAAGAATGTTTCTGTACTGAATGAAGAGGGGAGGGAGTAAGGCTCTTTGTCTACTTTTGGAACTATTATTGGAATATGATAGTAAGTTGTTCCTGTTGACATCTGAATGTAGATAGGAAGGGAATGTGTGAGGTCTGATGTTGAGTGGGACCACACCTGTGCCAGGACTATAGGAGAAGCCTCTGTTTTCTCCTCTTCCATTTTTAAAGCTCCGTGTTCCACTTGGAAAGATAACTGTTATTTACAGGCATTCACAGAGAAACTACTAAGGCCCGTCCCATCTCTTCTGCAGTGCTCTGGATTTTGCTGCAGAGATACAGCAAATCCCAGAACCTGATTGAAAGATGTGTGGCCAGTTTTAGCTAATCTTCAATCCAATTTACAGACACTCCACAAGAAAGCATATTCGTGTTGGCCTGGACATTCCAACTGCTCCATGGAAAATGTAATTCTAAGACTTATGGCAGATTTTAAGCTATTTTATATTTGTTATAGATATTTTATCAAGCTGTAATTTAGGAATTGACTCTGGATTAAATTTGTTCAGTGAGAAATCATGCTGGGAATTGCTGGTGAGCAAGATTTCTAACAGCTCCTGGTTTTGACAGCCTTGGAAGCGTAACAGGAGTAGCCTTTCTGGTTTCCTACATTCCTTCAGTCTTCAAAGGGGCTTTTAGTCATTTTGGTTTGGCTTTTCAGGAGAATATGAACTCCAGTTCTTAATTCATTTGAACTATGTGTACATCCTCAGAGTCTGTTCTGTTGGAGAGAGCTTGGATGGCTTTGATTCATATGACATCTCTTTTATCCCTCTTTATAAGTTGATATATGAACAATGCTGAATAATGCTAAATTCAGTGTTTATGCGGCAGGCTCCAAAGGTCCCTCTGAAACTGCATTATTTCTAGAACAAGATGTTCTCTGAGGGTCACGTGTTTGGGGGTAGGTGTGAGCAGAGGCCGGGGCACAGCACCAGTACAAAAAAGGCAGAGTCTATCCCAAAAACATGAGAGCAGCTGCCTATGGAAGCTGGCCTGGCCTGGGGCAAGGGGATAAGCATGTAAAGCCTAAGAAAACTAAGCATTGTTTCCTTAGGAAAGTTTGTTTAACTAATAGACTTAATTTGCCAATGGTTATCTTTAAATTAGAATTTACAATCCTTTGTCTGATTACTTCAAGATGTACTTTTTTTTCCTTCAAGGACTCTTAAATCCCAGGAGAATCCCTTTAAACATCTGTTCTGGCTTCTCTAGAGATAGCGATGGGTAGCTGCTGTGATACTGTAATTAGATGTGGCTCCTTGATTAACCAGGATTCCTGTGTCCACCTGGCAACACCTTTTAATTGGAGCCGATAGGTGCATCCCATAAGTGAAATAAATGCATCCATCAAAATGCTGAAATGGAATTCAGGGCTTGTTTTATTTATTAATTACTTATATTTTATACATGTAATTATCTAAGCTCTTTTTTGTATGATCTTGGGAAATTATCACAGGTTGAGTTCATGGTTTGGTGAGAGTACAAGTACAATGATTTATGTGCATCCAATGAATATTATTTTACCTCCTGAAGGATAAAATTCCCAAAACTCAGTACCGATCTCATACTACTCTTATCAAAGTTGCCACAGGTTTGAGAGGCAGTTCTTGTTGTAAACTTGTGTGGCCTTGTGTATTATTTCCTCCTTACATCTTTTGCAAAAAGGTTCTGACCATTTTGTTAATTGCACGGGCCTGCTGGTGTGTAAAACAGCAGCCTGGCTTTATTTAGCAGACTGAGCTCTTACTGGAGTTTAAAGGAAAAATAATATTTTAAGTCCTGGACAATTACAAATGAGAGCTGGATGTAGCAGCTTGTCTCTGGGTGGACAGGCCGAGTCTCAGACCCCTCAGTTCTTGTGGCTCAGTCTATAGATTGATCTAAATGTGTCTGTTCTTGGATTTCAGGTCTGGACCTGAGTCAACTGAACTTCTCCAGTGTGTGGTGGTCATTAAATTTGACTTAGAGCCATGAGAAAATGTGCTGGAAAACTTGGAGTTGGCTCTGAATTGCCATTCAAGCAATGTGTGTAAAAAAAAAGCTTACCAGGTATTCACACTTGACATATCATCACTCTTTTTGCTTTGCTAAAGGAATGGATTCCAGAGAAGTACCAGATTATCGCCGCTAATGCCAGCGGCTAATTTCTAGTATAAAGAAAGAAAAATAATACTCCAGCCTTACTTCATTGTGATGGTGGTTGTGATGGGGCTGGTGACAAAGGAGTTAGTTGGTAACTTTCTTTTCTGTCAAAGATGCCACTTAGGATTGAGTTTGGGAAAGGATGAAATTCGTAACTACTGGCTGAATCCTCTGCACAGGGAAGCTGGGTTTGGAGATGAAACACTGAGTTTATACTCCTCCCTCTCACTAATCATTAAATACACATGAGGAGCCGTGACAGATGGGCCACGTTCCACATTTTCAGAGCGTATTTCAGAATTAATTGTGCTGACAACATTTTAGAAAGAGCTCCAAACTCTTTTTTCTTTGGCAGCAGTGGCTTCTGGCTGCTGTCAGGCAGATGAACATGTTTTTCTGGGTTTATTATTTTGGGTTTGGTTCACATGCTCACTGTACAGGTGATTGGAGGAATGGGAGGACCATTACCTGTGTTCATTAACCAGGCTTCAAATACTTGCAGCCTTCAACAGCTTTTTACCTGAGCGCCTGTGGATTTGGGAGGGGGAATAGCTCTGGGACTAGATAAGGAGAGGTGGGAGGGAAGCCTGGAACAGGATCCACGCTGTGTTGTTGTCTGTGGCCAATATAGATGGCTGTCAGGGATCCAGAGGGCTGAGGTCTGGTCTGCAGAGAATTCCAGCGTGGTTTAGTCTAGACTAAACATTTTGGATGCACCGAGTCTATCACTCTCGCTCAGGTTCCTCTGCCAGGGTCTAATTGGAGCTGATGATCGCCTGCTATGAGAATTGCAAATTCCATTTTGAAGGTGCTTTTTTTTGTTCTTTTCCTTTTTTAAAAAGCAGTTTACAGGTTTTGGCAAGAGGCTGGTTTTGGCTCTAAAATGACAAAAATGCTTCCAGCATAGATTTAGGCATAGCTGTTAATATTCTCCAGATTCCTTCATTGAAAAACCATGCCAGTTACAAACAAACAAAAATCCATCCCTCTCTCCAGTTTGGTTAGCCAAATTTACTTTCTGTTCCTTTCTTTTCAGTCCATAAAAGCTCTTTCCTTCAGGCCTTGAAAGCAGAATGCATTCTTTCATTCTGGTTTTGACAGACGTCCATTATATGTTTCTCCCACAAAATTTGCCTGTTGTGGTGGGATTTCCAAAGCATTCCCCCTCAGCTTCGTATTTCTGTGGTTGGAGTCAGCGGGATCAGGGTTAGACTGACTCTGGATGCCCTGGAAATCTCCTTCTTGCTCAGACACTTTGGTTTTTCTTCGTTCATTTCTTAAAAAACATTTTACCTGGAGAGACCTTGAATACCTTTACTTCATTCTTTCATGTTTTCAACATATATTACTTGTCAGTAAGAACAAAAGGAAGATGATATATAGTGTACTAAGATGGACGTTAGGAATTGTTGAAGGTTTTCTTTCAAATTATAACAGGAGTTTTGAAGCATCTTCTCACCCCATCTTCAGCTTTGTCCATTATAGGAAGAAACCTGAAGGGCAGATATTTTAATGGTGGCCAATCAATCAAAGGTTTTTATGAGAAGAGATATCAAAAGCCAATCACTGTTAAAATTAAGGTTTGAGGTTTCCTTATGAAAACCTTTTTGTGTTTCCATAGTGCTAATTCAGAAACAAGGAGATCTTGTAAAAGCTGTGAAGATTTTAGTAATGCAATTTAATTAATGTACATTTCCAAGTTCTTTTAAAATCAAAGCCAGATCCAGAAGTAGCTGCAAGAAAGCTGCAGAACTGGTGGAAAGGTGAAAACCAGAACCTTTGCAGAGGAAGACAGCTTATCACATAGAAATCTTCAGGCTGCTGCCTCAAGAAACGGTGTTGATAAGCATAAGGTAGAGATTGGGATTGGGATCAGAATAAAACTCTGACTGGGATGAGATGAAAAGTTGCTGCTTCTCAAAAGTCCCCCTGAAGCTAGTCAAGGTTTGAGGACTTGGATTTAAAGATCTAATAATCACCCTTGCATACATTACTGTAATAATCAGATAATGATTGTCTTCTCTCTGTGTGGTGAAGTTAATTTCGGTATTATTCTGAAAGTCCTAGCTCAGCTGTCTGGATGGATGGGAAGAAATGCAGACTCCCAGAAAAATTCTCCTCACTTACTCATGGCTTTTCTATGGTAAAGCCTGTTTTGTGATGAGTCAGGCAGTTCTGGCTCCCGTTTTGTGGGATAAAACTCCTGACATACTGTATTCCTCTTGTTGCAGTAGCAGCCCCTAGAATCTTGGGAACCTCCAAGTTTATTCCAGCTCTCCTGAGATTTCTGCAGAGCCTTTGGAGCAGCCAAAGCAGATTTCTCTTTGCGGAGAAAAGCAGATTTCTGTGCCTTCTGTGCCCTCTCATTCCTTGGAAAGGCTTCTGAGGAAGTGACAGCTGACCGATCCTAACAGGATCATAGGAATTTGATTCTTTGGTGTTCCTCCTATAGATGAGAGAAATGGTTGAGTGTAAGTACACACAAAGAAGAAGTGAGATGCAATGAGGAATGGTAATTCCAGTTTCAGACTGTCACCCGTCAGTCCAGGTGAAAGTCAAGGTAAAAGGTTTTTGTAATTGATTTTTTTTAAAGAGTCCAAGGCTGATGTTTAAATAAAGCATTTGCACTCACTTGTAGGTGCTTAAGCCAGTTGTGTGCCCTCTAATTACATCAGTCCAGGAATGGAGATGTTGGGAACAGCACCAAATACTACAGGAGCTGCCAAGAGTGATTTAGTCCAAGCATCCATGTGGAATCTTAGCCTGTGCTGAAGTCACAATGTATTTTAGCAGTAATTCTTTGATTCTCTGCTGTGGTGTTAGTTCAGTCATGGCCTTGTAACAGCCAAAGTGGAAAATCCTGGAGAAATGCCATGTTAAAACACATAATGCCAGAACTGGAAATACTAGACTCTTATATCATTGTAAAAATGAGGATATAACACACCCAAAACAAGAACCCAAATAATTTCTTCTCAGATCATAAAAACAATGAGATAAATAATACTAAATAGCATCGCTCCATTAAATCAATGAATTTGCCTTGATTTACACCAGCTTAGTGTCACAGCACATTTCTTACACTAAGGCGAGCTGTACCTGGGAGATGTACAAAGGATTTTTCTCTTAAAGAAATCTGGGATTAAAAAAAAAGAAGTAATAAAATGTAGAAGAGGCCTTGTCACATGGTTTGTATTTACCTGGCCCATAGCCAGCAGCCATAGGTTTGATTTGTAGCCCAGCATGTCACTGCAGAGCATAGCATTTCTGTTAAAATGTGCTCAAATTTGTTAAAAGGCAGTGTACGCACGTAGTGTGTGATCAGTTATCAATTTTAATAGCATTTCCCTACAAAAGTCATCAGGAAAACTGCTGTATGCATCCCTGTGGCCTGTTTTGCTCTTTCTTCTGAGAAAGTGGAGCTTTTTTTACTGTACTTAAACTCATCACCTATTCTAAATTCTTCCCAAATGGCAAATGAGGGCATTTTGCATCATCATAATAAAAGCTGAAATACATTGTAACAGAATTAATCCATTGATGCGAAAAATGGTTTAAAATTCAATCAATATAATTATTTTAACTAAGTCCGTAAAGGATAAAGACTATTTCTTGGCTCAGTTGATGCCGGTGGTGAACAACCTTACAAACCTATAGCAAGTTTCATCTCTTACCTTAGAATAAGTCAGAGTGCGTAATCTCTGTTTTTTCTTTAAATGCTCAGTGCATTATTTGTCTATTGTTATTTCTTATTTTATCTCTGTCTTTAGTGTTAGAAGTCCTTCAGAGTTTTGCCCTTCATAGAAGCGGGATTAAACCTGCTAAAAGCCAGCAGTGGTATGAAAAAAGGGTACCAGGCAGGCTTTAGCCTCTTGGGAAAAGGAATTCCAGTAAGGAACACTACATCTCAGAGTATCATAAAGTCTTCCTTGAAACTGGAAAGTTCTAATTTTAAACTGCTGCAACTGATGAAGATCTTGGCACTGTCTCAGGTGATCAGCTCCCCACAGGCTCTTCTTCAGCCTTCCTGCCTGTGCCTTGATTAAATTGATGGATTCTGAAGGGAAGCCTCAGAAAACCACCATTTTAGCTATATTTATGGCATGGTATTTTTTCAGAAACTAATTGATGGTAGTTAACGTAGAGCAGCAGCAGCACTGTGCTTCATTTTTACAGAGCAATAACTCTCTTCAGAAGCAGCCCAAATTTAAGGCTGATGACAGCATTATTGTGCAGAAAAATGGAGGTGTCAGTTCTCTTCCATCTCTCAGACTGGGAGGGAAATCATTTGGTGCTCACAGTAATCAGGACAGAGTTATTAACATATTAATAGAGAAATTATATTTCCCTGTCTCTGTCCCTGGCTGAGTTTTGATGCCCAGCCTACCCAGGCTCTGGTGATTGCTGCAGCTGAAGTCCAAATTCAGCCCTAGAGCATGACCGAGAGGTCTAAGAGTGACAAAAGGAATCAGAAAATCAAAAAAACGGCGAAACCTGAAGAGGCTACTGCTGTTCTGTGTTGATGGGCTGCAGGATTCAAACACCAAGGGAGAGGAGTGAAGGAAAGGCTAAACCTCAAGTTTACTCACCTAGTCTGGGAAGAATAAATAAATGGCATGCAAGTGATAAGGTATAATGTGATCAAATGCTTCCTTTTTGGTTCTTTCATCCTTTCACAGGTGATGAGAACAAAGACATACCTGAGAAAGTACAAGGGACTTTGAACAGATGCTGACTAAACATCTGTGGGATGTTGAGGAGCTGACTTCAGCATTGTGTAATGAAAGGAAATGCTGAGGTTAGGGTTTCTCATGGGATTTTTGGGTGGTGACTGCCCATGTCTGTTCCACTGTGATGTGGGGGACAGTTCAGGCTCCTCTTTGGGGAATGCCTCGGTGACTTGTGTGGTGTGTGCATGAATACTTTGTCTGGAGTATATACTGCTCCATTTCACCAGCAGCCACCACGAGCAGAGAAGTGGGAAAATCAGTTCTGTCAGCCAGCTTGGCAAATTTGGAATTCGTATTAATCAAGGATACTTAGAATATAAGTGACTTTGTGTTATTAGTGGGATGGGAGTTATGTGTGGGATATGTGACGTTTGTAGGAGAGGCAGAGAGATGAGTTACCTTGGGACAGAAACCCCTTTCCATGTCATGTTGTAGAATGTTTATGTCACATGTGGGACAGTAAGAGCACTGTAGTCTTCATCCCTTTGCCTCTTCAGTCCTTGCAAAGGCAGACAGCTGTTGGCACCACTCCTGTCTCGTGTCCTTCCCCAGCAGAAAACATCCGTTTTCTGTTTGTGCCTTCCTTGGGAGAAGAACAAATTTTTGGGACTGTTACTGCTTCTTCCCTTTGTTCTGACCTGATGCTGGGGGGATAAGACAAGAACGGGGAAGGACAACTTCGCTTTTAAATGACTAACCTAAGAGAAAAAGTCATAGCTGGCACCAGAAAGGAGAGAAAAATCAATGGCTGTGTCTGATGTAAAGGAAGAGGCAGGAGCAGCGAAAGCTGCCTCAGCAGCTCTGCCCTACCTCAGTCTCTAGTGCAGCGTGTGTTGATGCTGCTGTCTGCCTTTGGAACACTCATTTGCCAATGCATGTCTGGTAAAACTGAGCTCAGTGGATGTGGAAAAGGTCAGTGGATTTGAAAAAAATCCAGAACTATCCAGAACCTACTGGAGTTGGCTGCACTGAGGCCATCAGGTTGATCTATCTGTGTGTCAGTGTGAGGAATTTTGCATTAAATGGTCCATTTACACTGAATAAGTGGCAGCTAAACACAATTTAATTATATCTCTCAGAGCAAGCAAGCCTTTTCCAGTTTAATGAGAGTGAGGAAAGTCCACTATTGCCATTTATAGTCCAATCTTCCAGTAATCTGACATTGCCCCAAGTAGACTCTGAGAGAAGTATCCCATATTTCAGAGTCTTCATCATGGTACAGGAGCACTTAAATTGGTTCTGCCATCTCTGTTTTCTTTTGGTGTGGAGTTGCTAAGATAATACCTTTGTTTAAGGGAAATGAAGTCAGAGTTAAGGAAATCTCAGCCCTAGGGGCTGTTCAGACATTTGAATATATTCCCTTTCATATAATTTCAGTGGGAGAACTTTGGGAAATACCAGCTGCCTCCCTCCTTATTTAATTTTCTATGGACTTTTTCTTTTCATTTTGTATTCAGTCTTAACTTCTAAGTACATATCTCTGCCTTTTTCATGTTTCAGTCTCTGCTTTGCTACTTCTGTTTCCCTTGCCATTCTCTGCTTTTACACTCCCTTCCTAGGGAAGTAGGAAAATTCAGGTGTTAATACTGGAGTGATTTTTAGTGCTGTAGTTTCAGCGTTGAAACTTGCAGCTTTCCCTTGCTTTCCTCAAGCTGATGAAATCTTCTGTGTGAGAGCAGTGGTGCAGATTTTCTGTGTAGATCTCAGAGTGAGCAATTATTCTTAATCCATCCGGAGTAAAATCCACAGTT
This sequence comes from Struthidea cinerea, assembly GCA_013397865.1. Classification (NCBI taxonomy): domain Eukaryota; kingdom Metazoa; phylum Chordata; class Aves; order Passeriformes; family Corcoracidae; genus Struthidea; species Struthidea cinerea. The sequence continues at coordinate 146,599 of VZTI01002739.1, forward strand.
ATTTCAGCACAGCTCTGTGTCATTCCAGTAGGAATATCCAGCTGAAATGGATGATACTTTGCCAGGATGTAAAAGGAACTTTCCTTAGGACAACATTTCTCTTTTATCTGAAGTTGTTCCCTTTTTCATTGTATTAGTACAGGTTTTTCAGCTGGTTGTTTTAACTCATTTTTTTTCCGAAGATCAGCAAGATTTCTGTATGGGGTGTTTATTTAAAATATTTTACAATGTAAGATACACAGATCCAACTTGAGCCTCATTAAAAGAACGTTGCCAAAAATGGAAAGCCTTCAGAGGCCTATTAGAGTGAATTATCCTAATGAGAAGCATGAATTCTGTCCTAACAGTTCAAACTGCTTCAGCGGATCTGGAACTTTCCCAAAACCTACCAGAATTTAAGGACCTGTGTCTGTCTGGCTTCCCTTGCCTTGTAACCAGGACAGAGAGCAGCCAAGTGCTGTTGCTGCCAGCTGTGTATTCAGAATATCATTTAAACAAAATACTTAACTAATAGCAGAAACTGTTTTGGCTTTGCTGAGCACGTGTAAGATATTTTTAGATAAAAATCCTCATTATCATTGCTAACAGAAAAGACTTGCTTTTCTTCCTGTAATAATTTCATACAGGTGAGCAATGGGAATTAAAACTCATACCCTAGTCTCTGTTGTGAGCCTTTTAGCAGGATGGAGAGCAAGGAAATGAAGGTCCAAAGCAATCCGAACTGTCATTTTGAATGTAGTCTCCCCACTGTTCCTAGCCCAAGGTTTTAGGTGAATGTTCCCAAGAAAAAATGGTTGCTTTGTAAACTATCTCTGCATTGTCTGCTTTAATTGTAAAAGCATCAAGTGGCATTTCCTTCCCCATTAAATTCCTTGGCCTTGGTTTGCCAGATGTGGCCATAAGTCATACAGCTGTAAATCAAACCAGTCCCTTTCTTCATCTTGCTGAAAGCTGCTATTCTCAGATGTTCTTTGCTATTGGTTCCCCCTCAAAATGAGAAGGTATTGTTACAGCATGATACATAAACTTAATCTGCAGTTCTTTTTCCATTTTTCTGACACTGATAAGCAGTTTGAAATGGTGATGTGTTACTGGCAGTGCTCATACGGGGTTGGAATGGGGCCCTGGAACCAATTCCCGATGCACCGCAACCCTGGCCCTGGCCATATGTGTAGGTCTTCTGGCACCTCCTTCCTTACAAAATCAAGTAGATTTTTGCCCCTCTGCTTTATGCTGTTTTACGTACTGCACATGCTGATGGCATCCAGCTGGTGAGTTACTGTGATCCTGAGACCTATAAAGAGCTGGATATAAAGCTGGAAAGGTAACTAATCCTTTTGAAACCAGGCACCCACTTGCAAGTTCAAATGACTTTCCATGTAGAATTGCTGGATAGAGCAATTTTTCAATTCTAGATTTAACAAGGAAACCTCATTTTTTATTTTCAAAATTAAGAAGGTGTGTTTTACTTCTTGATTTGCTCGTTCTGTGCAGAATATCCTTCTTTCTTGCAGCTGCTTTGTTTTTTTCTCCTGGGTAGCCACTTGCAAAGCGCTCATCTTAAAAGTAATTTTCACCTCTTAGTTGCTGCAGTCTTCAGGGAACGTCCAACTCTTCCTAAGGCATAAGTCAATGCAGGTTTTTTCTTGAATTCCTCCCATGCCAGCTGAGGATATTTGGGTAGTCAGTCCTTCCTGAAGAAAACAATACTGGTAGCTACATAAAGCTTTCTGTGCATTAGCCAGATGTTGTGTCTGAATCTGGGATCAGGTAGGAGACCTTTTTTGTAGGACACTCCCTTAGTTATGTTTCTTTTGCTGTGCAATTTTTACTAGTAAACAATATTATTCATGCCCAGTAGCTATAATAATGATAGTAATTTTTTTTTCCTCTGGGTGTGACATTTCTAGAAAAACACGTTCATTGTGTTTTCTGTCGGTGCTGTTTTATACAGAACTTATTTATTTATTAAACCATAAGGAGTTAATGGAGTGGTTTCTTCAATTCGATGTCATGCTGGAAATGCTGTCTTAAAAACGGGTGTGTCTGGAAGGGATGGAATGAAGTGATGTACAGGGAGGAGCGGAGGCGCAGATAAATGTAGTAATGTCTTTACGTGACTGAATGCAGCAACTGTCAAGTGAGTTAAATAGCAGCATTTCTCAATGCAAAAGCTGCTTGAAGCTGATAATTATTGTGCCTTTGAGTAAGCAAAACCATCTCATTATAAATATGTAATGAACTATGAATCCCCATCTCACGCAAAACTATCTGAGATTAAATCATTTTCCAATTTGCATTGTTCAAATAATTATATCTAGCTGGGGTCAGAGTTTGGATAATGCATTCCCAGCCCTCGAGTTTATCCGCTGGCTCCAGGACCAGACCACAATGTCAAACGGCTCACAGAGGTTTCCTATTGACTCTGTTTTGGCTATTTTCAGCTGTGCTGCTCCTTCCTGCAGTCTAATCGATGCAGCCCTCTGAGAAGTGCTTCTCCATTCTGTGCCTTGCCTTGTTTCCTGAAGCTTTGCTTTCCAAACAGAAGCATCCACTTAAAATGCAGTCTTCGTTTAAGCTGCATTCCTCAGAGTGATCTCTTCCCAGTTCCAAACAGTAAACCGCAGCTAAAACAGTAACGGAGAGCTGGTGTGCACAGCGAGGCTCAACTCCGAGAGCAACATCTGGAATTGTTAGGATGAGCAGGCAAAGCACTCTGGAGGGTTTAGGAGCAGTGTTTTCTGTATGTTGGGCTCTTTGGTCACCCTGTGTACGGGCTTCATGCCGTTCACTGTGACAACGAGATGGCCAGGAGAGCAGGGTGGGATGATAACAGAGCTGAAACCCGGGAAGGGATTACAAAGGGCCTTTGCAAATGCAAATCCATGTCATTCCCAGCACCGCGAAGATGCCCCGAGGCAGTTGCCTCATTGTTAAGTCAAATGTGCTGCATGGAATGCCGGATGGTTTCAGTTTGTGTAAGTCCATGTTTTATTTGAAGGCCACTTCCTCAAACAAATTATTCTTCTGAAATATGTGCAAGATTTAAAAGATTTTCCTCCAGTCCTTTCAGCTGGGAAGAGGCTGTTTTCCTCTGCAGAGTTGTGCAGTGATGGCCCCTATGTCATTGTTCCTCTCATCCCTGCTGGCAGTCGGGGTTCTGATGTCAGATGGAACAAGGATGCATCAGAAGTCCCCTCACTCTTGAGTTTCCGTGGGCATTAAATCACTTTGGGAATCATTGTGACCCCCTCGTGGTCACTTATCTTTAGATGGAGTGATGCTGCATAAATGTGAGATGTCACCCAGTGCTGCTTGTGCTGGTGAAGGCTCCGTTCTTCCCAGACTTGCACTGCCAATCCATTCTAAGTAGCTGCAGAGAAATGAGCTGCCTGTGTGTTTCTGGAAGTGTAACTTGACCTGGATGTCATTTGCTTTTATTCAGCAGCCTGTGGTGAACTTCCAATGACTGTTCTCTTAGGAAAAAGTTAAAAAAAAAAAAAAAAAAAGAACAGGAACTGGAACTGGAAAACCAAACAGATGTAGAGTGATGCTTGGGCTGTTATGCAAACGGCCCAGCATTGGATGAAACTTAAATTCTGTGCATTTCCAATTACATTTTCTTTCTTTTTGTGTCTTTTCCCTGGAAATTTTGCAGGGTTGTCTCTTGTCTTTTCCTACAGAACCTTGCACAGAGACATCAACTGGGCTCGAAGGATGAAGAATCACCTGTTACCTTCTTCAGGTGTGGTTAAATGTCAGTTCAAGTATCTTTGAGATGTCAAAGTAGATTTCTGATGAACATGAGTTAATTTTCTCTCTTGTGCTGCATGTGCTGGAGCTTTTATATGTCTGCAAACATGCATGTTTCCTCTTCCTAGAACACAGATTTCACAGCTTACATCGCTGAGTGACATTTTTTACAGCTGTTTTTGCTCTTTAACAATTTGTTTCTTTCTTCTGTAGCTCAAGGAAATGATTGAAAATGAGCCAAAAGTATCGTGTGAGTCAAGAGGCGCAGAAGTGCTGCCAAGCATCGATTCCCATGGCAGGAACGTCTCCTGGGGTGGTGAATTCCAAAGAAATGGCTCTGTGGTGGCTGGCACCAGCTGCAGCAGGAAAGTCACGCAGAGAAAGGAACAAGGCAGCAGGTAAGAATCTCAGTGTCTCACTCATGCATCCAGCCACTTTGTGGTTTCCCAGTCTGTGGTGTGGGAAGCACGTCAGCAGGTCATCCTTGGAACACTTGGGCTGCTGAGCCAAGTAGGAAGAAGGTGAGAGTGAGGAACAGGGAGAGAGGGAGTTACTGACTTGGGACTGCAGCAGTGAGGAGGGAGCCAGGCCTCTGACTGCAAGGTTTTTGCCTCCTTCACAGAAATAAGTAACCTGATGTACAAGATTCTTAACACTTTGGCAAGATACTTCTTTTTCCTCTGTTGGCTTCTTCCAGTTTTAGACAACTATCCCTATCTAATTCCAAACTAATTCCAGCCACCACCGCTGTTGTGTTGGCATTGTTCCAGCCTATCTATAGCTGTATGTGCCCTGATAATTGAGTGCCTCTATGGCCCCAAAGGGCAGAAACAGCTGCATCACCTCCCCATTTGAAATCATGTACTTGAAATAATCTTTAGTTTGGTGAGAAGTAGAGAATATTGGATAATAAAGTTAGGCTCTGATTTTTACGTATTTATTTTAAAGACAGTACCAGCCCAATATCTTGTCCATTTAAATGGGAAACAGTAAAGTTTAATCTTCAAAAATCAGGCCTACTAAGGCTCTTTCATTAGCTACTTCACAAAAGCCAGTGTTTTCAGCTCAGGATTTTCATGTCACAGTCTTGGCACCAAATTTCTTGTGGTAAATCTTATTTCATAGCTTGGACTCCACCCAACAGGGGGATTATACCCTGAGTATCCTATTGGAAAGGGCAGAGTATATTGTACTGTGCACAGGTGCAGAAAGAATAAGCCAGCTTTGCTCTTACGTGATGAAAACTAATTTTTTGGGAAGGTAGCTGTACATTTTCTCAGAACTTTAGGCAGTAGAATATTAAAATGTGTCACTTCTGGACATGCAGGCTTAGATTTTCTTTTTCTTTCAGCTTCTTCTTGCTAGATTGTAACCCTAAATTTGAATTCAATTCTATGAAATAATTTTAACCAGTATTAAAACTCAAAAAAGAGTCTGAAAAAATGTCCAACGTATTATTAAAAATGAACATTATTTAAAATCAGTTCAGAGCCCCAGATTAATTAGGAAATCCCTAGGACAGGATATAAAACCAGTAAGACTTTGATAGGCATTTTTCCCATATTTTTGCTCCTAGGATAATTCTTAGGAAAAAACAGACAGCTTTGTTATTAGTATTTGTTTTGTTCTCCTTCATCTAGAACGCTGATGGAGGAGCCTTTTTCTTTTCAGTGCAGGTAGTTCAGTCCTGAAGCACCTGTATAACCTCATGGATCCTGGGTTTATCAGTGTTGTTTGCAGGTCTAGCTCTCTCCTTTCAGATCTGGCAAGTGTCAGCTGCTAGGCACAAACTTTGGATTCTGTTTATTTTGTTTGATCTCAAATCCTTTATATCTTTAAGGCAGCATCTTTAAAAATGGTTAACAGTTAAATCATTCATTTTTCTCATTTTCTGCTTTTACACTTTGAATTCAAGTGATTTGCACAGAAATCCCCCTGCAAAGCACCTGAGAAGCTAAAAAAATAAGAGCACTTATATGGGCTTATAGATATTTCAGGTTCTTCATGTCCTTAAGTGTTCTACTGCAGCACAGGACTTAATTCACGAGGAAAAGTTCTGACAAATATTTTAGGGATAATCTGGTCTATTTACATCACACTGAGGACTTTTGGCATTTAATTCAGAATTATTATTCAGCATGTACCTGTGCAGTCAAAACAGAATCTTTGAATTTTTCACTTAGGAACCATTCCTGTGTATGGGATGACGTTGCTTCAATAAAATATAAGGACTTAAATTATATAATGGAAGAAGTAGTTTGGTATTTCCTTGATGTTTTCTGAAGTATTTATTTCCCAGTGAGGCTGATGTTACAGCTTTCCTTTTAGGCCACTTGGACAGCCTTCTCCTTAACCTACTACTTAGATTGCAAAATTTGCAGGAACAAAGTCTTCTTAACAAGGAAACTGCATCTTGGAGATCTCTACCTATTTGCCAAATTTTGTTAGAATTGGACAGCAAAAATGCCTGAAGGAAGCACATATGTACACACAAAAAAGTAATTTTAGAAGTCTTCTCTCTATAGTAAATAAGCAAAAAAACCCCAAACAATTATTTGCGATTTTCCATCATTTAGTGTCAATTTAATCCATTTTCAAGAGATCTTAGTAGCCTGTATGTTGTTTTCTAATAAATGGTAGTAGTTGTGAAGAGGAAGATCCTCAGGATACAGCTTGTAGTGACAGATCTTCACTCCCTTGATTCTTAGATAAATCTGGGCAGTGAGAGAGTGACCTTTTTTCACTAACTTTAGACTTTAATGTAGGCAACAGTATGGAAAGAGGTTAATTGGAATGTCTTAATGGGAAAAAAGGCCTCCCCCATGCAACATAATGAAGCTTGGGTTGCATCGTAACTGGCGTGAAAGGTACTTACTTTAACTCGAGATTCTTTTAAATAAGAAGTAAAAGGTTGCTTAGCTTATCAGTCAGACCAAGAAGGCCAAGGGTCCTTTGATAAGGATTTTCACAGACCAGTAAATGTTTTCCAGAGGAATTAGCTTGGGCTCTGTGGTTTTTAACTATCTAAAGAGCCTTCTTTCCTATCATACTTTTCACTCGGTGCCTCTTCCTTTTGTTTCTTCTTGCTGCAACAATATCCTTTATTAATCTGTATTTTAGGCTGAAAACCTCTTAGCTCTTGAATGTACCGACCCAGTGGTGCCTGGTAGCGATCCTATGTTTTCTAAAGAACTACACCAGTTTATACTAAGGATCTCTCTTTCTTCAATAGCACTGTATAAAAATGTGAGTGCATTGGAATAGATAGAGTGGGATTAATCTAAATATGTTGATATTTGGAAAAGGAACCTGGAGTAGAGCAGTGGGTCACTGTTGTGCTGCTGACTCAGGCAGAATGGGCGGTCCCAGACCAGGCCAGTGCAGATGGGGCACATCAGTGGAAGCTGGGATGAAAAAAAAATGCAAAGATGAAGGGCTGGGAATGATATTATAGCATAAATAAAAATGGGAATAAAGCATCCTGTGCTGTCAGCACTTAGAACCACCAAGAGGAGTTAGTCAAAGCCCAGGCAGTTCACAGCCTCCGTCGCCTGCAATGGTCCTTGGGCTGGGCCCACCAACGGGACTCACTTTTGCTTCCAATGCCTCAGTATAAAGGCACCTCTTATCCTCCAGCTATTTTAGAGGCTATTTTGGGCAAAAAGGGACAAATATTTTATTGTACAAATGTGATTGTCAACCCAGAATACTTCAGGATATTTTCAATGCCAGTTTCTCTTTTTTTCGAGTCCTCGGAGCTCTCTTTGAGCCTTTCAGATGTATTTGCCTACTGGAATTTTTGAGCAGAGAGAGGAAAAGCAGTTCTCTTCAGAAGTGTGGAGTGGGCTGCTTTTTCACGAAGATTTAAAGTAGAGTTTAATTTTACATGGAGCCTCCCATACTTGAGGTACACTGTGATGTTTTATACGGTGATGTGTTAAATATAGAAAGGTGACTTAGTAGGCAGAACAGAGCAACCACTCAATCACTTCACACATATAACACTGGACAGTAAATGAAGGGCTTCAGTAGCAGCAGGGCTGGGATTCCTGACCTCTGGCAGCTCCCACTGGGGTGATTTTAAGGAGTTATTGATTTCTTTCTACTCTGCCCCTTATCAGAGGGGACAGCTTACTGCTGGCACAGACGATGGAGAAAGGTAACTTTAAATCATCCCCACATGCCATTCCTGAACTCAGGAGTTAGAGCCAGATTGCAGTGTAGGAAAGCTTTCCTATAAACTTGGTCCAATACTTAAAAACCTTTTAAATGACCTGGGCTGATGAGTGGTTTTGCTGTTTAAATCACGTGAAATACAGACATTTACAGATTTGTAAAGAAAAATAGATAAAATTCTGCACTTTTTATTGTATTTGTCTTTAAGGTGTTAGATTCAGTAAAACCTGCAAAGGACAAGGAGTTAATGTACTGCAAAAGATAAAAAGTGGTGCTACCAGAACATGCTGTTGCCAGCCCAAAGCAAGCTAAAAATTACTGAGAATGACCAAAAGGTACTGAGATTTCAATCAAGTTTTAGTATTCTATGTGATTGCTTTTTAGGCTTTCTATAGAAGGTTTTAAGAAGAAGGTTTAAATAATCAAGTTGTAATGTGTGCGCATAAAGTTCTGAAGGTATTTTGGTTTTTATTAAGGAAAATGGCAAGTGTCTGTATTTCTTGTAGGGCAGTTAGAAACACCATGTCCTAATGGGGCTGAAGGATGGCTTCATCCTTCACAGGGAACTTCCTAGTTCCCTATCGGTCTTGAGGATGACTGAAAGGCACTTGATTTGCTATTTGGTACCCACCAAGGAAGTTTTACATCACCTGGTCCTGCTGTGTTTCCAGGTAAGATCTCTGCTCTGCCGTGGAATGAAAGGACACACCAGGTAGCAGTGCCTAGCACTCAGAAATGGACACTTCTATTCCTTTTCCTGGCTGAGCGAGCACCTAGCCTCACCTCCTGCCAGTTGAAGTGACACACTTACCTGTCTTCTGCTCCCTCCTCCCCTCACCTGGCTGGCTGATACTCCTTATCTTCTTGCTCCTTTTTTCCATTACCTCTGTTCTTTCTTTTGCAGTGCCTTGGTTGGCTCACCTGCACCTGCTCCAGCAGCTGAAGCTGGACAATTCCCTTCAGCAAAGTCCACTCTGACACTGTTACATTGGAAAAACAAGACCAAAGGGCTCAGCTAATGTCTGATGGATCCCCATCAGTGATTTGTCTAAGCAGGAAATGAAAGGGATCAGCCCTTGTTCCAGAGCTGAATTACAGAGTGTTTCTGGTTTGGATGTGGAATCAGCAAGCTGTAAGCTGTCACTCACTTTGCCCGGGGTGTGAATTCCCTCTTTCTCCTGTGCTGAACTCAAGCTTCAGTTAAGTGTAGAATGTTGCCTGTGAAAAGACTCTGGTATCAAGTGTCTTTTCCACAAAGCAGCAAGGCAGCAAATAGTAAATTAAGAGACTAGAAAAAGGCTCATGTTTCATGCTACATGGCACTCTAGGAGAATCATTAAATGAGAGCTTTTTTATTTTGTTTTACACTGAATAGTGATAGGCTAAGTTCTTTCTTCCTTTGAAATTAAAACAGATATTTTTTTCTTAAAAATGCAGTTCTTTGCTAGTAAGAATCCAAGGTAACAAATTCTAATTATTTGGATATTTCACTGAAGGACATGGTACTCTTCCTCAGGCTCTGACGAGGGATAACCAGGTGAAAGATGCTGGCAGGGTGTGAAGCAAACAAGTGATAGCAGTTACTGATATTTTAAATTTGGCTTGAATTTCCTCAGATGATGAACTTCCCATTTGAGGCTGAATGCTACACGTGAGTTTTGGACCTCCTCCTGTAACTTGTCCTGAAGTCAAAACCAGCTGCGCAGAGTGGGAGGCTGGGGGGAAGGTGCAGAAAGACTATGGGAAAGCTAATATTCCAAATTAAAGTTGGAACAGTTGAGAAATGCAGGTAAGGAATACGCTTTAATTATACTTAGGTCACGATTACTTCAAGTCACTAAAAGTAGCAGAATGCTTGGGCCCTGGGACTCATGGTTGTTCCTCCATAACTTCTGAGTTCATCGGCTGAACTCTGCTGAATCTATTAAATTCACGCAGGTATCAGAGCCCCTACAAATGTGTGATTTTGCACACAACTTGAGGCTCAAGGAAAAGCCTTTTTACAAGGAGAAGTCCCAGTGAGTGCTCTCAAGCATGTGATAGGAACCTGCAAGAATCAGGCTCCATTAAGTACTTGGGCACTTGCCTTTCTTCCTGTTCTTCTCTCCTGCTTTTCCCTGCAGGGTGGAGAAATAAGAACATGAGAACAGACTGCTGAGACCAGACAATTTAAAACTGCGGTCTTTTTCTTCTAGATGTTGTGGCAGCTGTCTGAATTTAAACTGAACTTAAAGGAAGCTGCTGGGAAGAAATGCAGGTCAAGCCTAGGAAGTCATAACCCTGATGTACGAGGCTTTGGCTTCAAGGGAAAAAGTGGTATTACTGGTTAGACTTTGCAAAATGTGCCATGATTTCATTTGGGAAATAAAATGGAAAGAAGGGAGATTGAAATGTCTTAATTATGCTGGTCTTGATAGTGTGTATCATATTAGAAACTATATTGGACAGAAGGAAACCTGAGTGTTTTCTTAGTCATCAGACACTTTGAAGTTTTTAATTGTTTTCAAAGTGGAGTGTTGTGTTGCTGGGACAGCTGTATGGCACCTCCTGGAGCCAGGGGCCATTAATACTGAATATTCCAGTCTGGATAAAGCTATGCAAACCAAATAAATTCATAAATAACTGGTTTTTTTAAGTATTTCTCCATATAGTTATCATAGAAAAGCAAAAGTGCACTTTAAGACCCCCAAAAGAGAGGGGAGCTAGGACATAGATCACCCCCATTATAGCGAGGAATTTCAATAGAAGCTGTCTTCACCTTTGAAATCCAGTGCTTAGCTTTTAAAATGGATTTTAACCGTGCCTCTTTATAACAACATGGTGTGCATATAAGCTTGTCCAGTGTGTTTTAGGTCATAAACACTGATGACCTTGACTAACCAACAGAAAATAAGCAGGAAACAGCAAAGAAAAATATGTTTATACATATTTCCCCACATATTTTCATGTGCATGCTTACCTATGTGTAACTAACTACACCACTAACTTGAGGTGAATTTCAGATATTATCCTGCAATTTGTTGCAAATGGGCTAGAATGTAAATGAAATCCTAAAATAATACCGTATGTAGTGTTGTAATCCTTTTTTAAATGCAGATCAGAACAGTCAGCCATCCCGTGCTGTCCCAGGGGTTTCTGGAGTTGCAGCCCCTGTGCCATAGCACGGCCCTGGATAATGCCAAAGTGGTGTCACACACTGGAACTGGAGCTTGCAGAGCAGCCTCCTTTAACTCCACTGGGATTTCTATATATATTTATACACTTCAAACCGAACACGTGCATGTTCCTTCTGCACAAGGTCTCCCTTTTCCTCCTTCACTGGTGCATAGGATTGGAAGTCCCCGCTGCTTCTACTTTTCTTAAAAGTTGCCTTGAAGTTGAGCAAAAATACCGCTGTGGTAGTTTCCCCTCTTAAGCAGCATCCAAGGTATTGTTTCCTCTGCTTTTCCTTTTCCCAGGAACAGCGAGCAGCTCTGTTGAATGGATTTCTCCGTGAGGTTATTTTGCAGGTCAGGAGGTTAGCTCACTTTTGTCTTTTTACTCAGCTGCTGCAGAAGAAATCCTCTGTGTGTTCTCCTGAATTGTAAAGGCTGGTAAGAAAGAGAAGCCAAAGTCATCCATTAATCCACGGGCAAAGTCCTATTGAAGCTGCTGCAGTGAAAGCTCTCACATGCTGCCCTGGAAATAACCCCGGCCGTGACGTGGTGAGATGACCCTAGGTAAGGTCAGAAGCTCAGTTCTCATTTTCATTTAAGCTTCTGTTTTTTAAACAGTATTTGGGGTTGTGCCTCGTGGTTCTGTTGAGCTCTTAAAGCAGCTGGAGCCCCCTCAAGAGGGAGCGGAGAAGGTGACTCTGAAAAGGCAGGGGTTTGTCTGCTAAACTTGCCACTTTTTCCTCTCAACTTACTGTTGTTTTGCCTTAAATATTTAATGACCATGACCCCATGTGAGAGCAGTAAGTGGTATCAGGACTTCAGCTTAAGCTGCTTTGCAGAGACAAAGCACCTGTTTTAATTCCTTCTGGAAACAGAAGTGATTTGGAAGCATCCCAGCAAATTGAAGGCAGAGTGGTAATTCTTGACTGCCTGTACACTTTCTCAGGAAGTAAGTGAATTGGAAGGATCTGTGTACACAGCTCCTGGCTGGGATTTTCAGGAGGGCTAAGAGAGCTGGGGCTCTCTGTCCTGGCATCCTTTGCAGGGTTGCAGCTGTAATGCCAAGATGTATTTCGTGGAAAGACAGCGGCATCAACTGTTTGTCTCTTCTCTTCATAGACACTGATATAATAAAATGCCAAGCTGATGTGTAGGGTTGTGGCTAGGTCAGATGCAGTCTGCACCTTCCACTGGTCCTGGTCAGCATGCCCTCGGAGCAGCTGGCAGCTTCCAGGAACAGCGTTATCTCTTGGGATCCAACTGCAGTGGTTATTAAAATGCTGACCAAAGGCGCTGCTGGCAGCCATCCTCCACTGCTGCGTTTGTTCTCGTGTCATGGAATGACCTTTTCTAATAGAATCAAGGAAAAAGAAGTGACAAAAACTACTGACATGATGGATTTGGAGTATTTTGTGAGGTAGTCAGCTAACATCATAACTCTTTGGAGTAAGGAGCTGTGAGTTGGAGCTGAATCAGCCATTCCCGTCAACTTGCTTAGGGAACTGATTTTCAACAGGATATTGCTGATTTTTACTTTTCATTTTTCATTTCTGTGGTGCAGCTTTTGCCTTTTCTGGGTTTAGGGAATCATGCCAAGCAAGTTGATTTTCGTTACATTTGAGAGGTAAGGGAGTGCTAAAGTGTGCAACCTCCCTCCCTCCCTCCGCATGGGAACGTGTTTTGTGTGAATCAGTGACAGAAATGCAACACTGAAAATATATTCCCTTTCTTTCTCTGCAGCCATCCTCCTCCCCAAAAACTTCTCTAAGAATGTGACTAAAACCAAAGCACTTTGTAAGTTACAAAGGAATACTGTTACGCTGGTGAAGCCAGCGGGAAATGAACATAGAATCCCAGAATTGTTTAGGTTGGAAAAGACCTTTGAATCATCAAATCAAACCGTTAATTTAGACATGGGAATCATCAAATCAAACCGTTAATTTAGACATGGAACAAGGTTATAATTTCTTTTGAAGATTCAGGGTGGGTATAATTGCATTTTATTTGGCACGCATTGTTTTAAAACTCATCACCTCAGAATAGGAACAATTTTATGGCATGTGCTAATTATACAAAATTCACAAACACTGCTTCTTTTAATTCCTTTTTATTTTTCACAATGTCTTTTACAACTGTAATTTTCACGTCTCACATATTTTTCTCCAGTTTCCTCGGTCTTGTGGTTAAATCTTAACCATAAATCTTGCTCTGCTTTGTTAAAAATAATAGGTGTGTTATATTTCTTCATTTAACAACCTGTTAGATTAATAGCAGCTTTAAAAGAATTAAATATGGTTGTGCGGTTTAATATTCCCAGTTTTAATGCACCACGAAGGAGAAACTAGAGGCATTGTCTTTTATAGAGTGCTTGGGTTTCATGTAAAAGCCTGGCAGTCTTTGTCTGACACCTTGCTACTGGGATCTCCTTCTTACACAGATAATGCCAAAAAAAGCCTTCTGTACAGCTTTGGAAATCAAATGGCAAGTCACTCGGTGGCAAATAAGGCTGAAATTTTAATGGTGGTATCTCAGCCAAAAAGGCTTTGGGACCTTTGGGATGCACGACTGGAGCTGTCGCACAGGGCAGCTGGAGGAGGTGGGTTTCTGCATTGTTGCAGCAATGTTTTAGAACATGAAATTTGGTTCTTGTAAATTCTCCTTGTCATTAAGGCTGGAAACCTGAGCAGGTCACGGTCACATGTTCTGGTGTGTCACAGAGCAGGATCTGGGTCACCAGTCACCCTGCCTCATAGGGGATTCCATCCTTGCATTATATTTCTATCCAGGCGGGCTCCATGGAGAATGAGAACCTGAGGCACAAGGTATCGGTCATTAGTCAGGTTTTGACACCAAAGCCATATTTCAGCAGAAAGAACAGAATTAATGCTTTCCAAACTGGCTCCTGTATAAGAAAGGTCATCAAATACATATGTAGATCAGAAACTCAATAAATTGTAATGATTCCTAAGTATCAGGAAATGTCACTGCAAAACTGAGCATTAAACCATGTGTGTGGACAGGATCAGCGAAGACTGGGATTTGTCTGGATGATAGCTATTATTCCTAGATGTTGTAGTTAAGTTACACTATAAATATTCCTGCTCGATGTTATAGTCGAGTTTACGAGGGGCTTGTCTCAAAAAATTTATATTTGAAGCTTGGATTAAATAGCATTGCAAGAACTCCTGATCAGTAACTTCTCTTGGTTCCACAGAGGCAATATGCTTTAAATTTTCTCAGTTTGAATTCTTGCTCAATTAAGCCTGACTTTGAAATTGCTTTGTTGCATTCCTCTGCTGTGAGAGGATGTGAGACCTCATGGAGACCATGTTCCAGATCAGGTAATGCCATGTTTTACTCCCCTGAGCACTATCCCTGCAAAATCCTGCTGCAGCCTTTCCACTCCAAACCCTGGTCCTGTGCAAAGCCTTCCAGACAGAGTTCAGTGCCTCTTCGCTACAGGCCCAGTCTCAGGTTCATAAAATATTTGTGGCTGTCAGTCTCGTGCATCAGCCAAAGTTGCACAGATGCAGAAAGTCTGAGGGATTTTAGAATTGCAAATGCCTAACAGATTTTTAACAGCTCTATATATGTATACACATATGTAAATACATATATGCATATGTATGTGTAACAGACTAGAAATACTCATAAGAAATCTATGATTTCTGTGATAATAGTGTGCCAAACTGGGCTATTGGGGATGAGAAATGTCTTTAATTGAACTTTCAAATACTGCCTCGATTTACGTGTGTTACAGGAGTGGCACTTGGTGTTGTTTCTTATTAGAAATAATGGGGCATCTAATTTTAACACCTTATTTTTGCTTTCTTACCATTCTGTCAAGCCTTTGATAGACCACAAAACAGAATATCTGCCCTGGCCCCCAGCTCTGTCTGTTGTGTATCTTGGTTTCTTTGACATTTAGAAACTCTTTAAGCCAGTTTGGCAAAGCTTAATCACTTAGGAGGTAACAGACTTAACACTGTATTGCAAGAATGTTTTTAAGAGCAAGGAAACAGCTTTACTAGCGGTCAGGACTTTGGGTCCCTGTGCCTCTGGAAGGTGGCCATGTCCATGACGGAGGGTTGGGACTAGATGAGGTTTAAGGTGTCTTCCAACCCAAACCGGTCTGTGATTCCTTAACGTGCCCCTGTAATTAGCCTGAACGAAACACCTGAGACTTGTTTGCGTTCATCGTTTCGCCGCAGCAAACAAGTAGTTTGCAGCACTCAAGCGTGTCACATTACAGAAAAACCCACAAGGACATCAAGGTTGTGTTCAGGGTTCGAATGATGTGCAATAAGCAAGGTCTGAAGTCACCTAGTGAACCATGAGGGAAGTAAAACAGGGAGTAGCTGCACAGTAAGTGAAATGCCTTTTAATGTAGAATTATGGAGCTGGCACTTTACAGTACCTCAGCCTTTCCGATTCTGGGCTTTCCCAGAAGTGGCTTTGTGCAGCTGCTGGTGCTGAATGTGACAGGCTGCTTCATGTTTTATGTGCAGAAATGACTGTGCACTTGTAATAACAGATACATTCCCACTGTCTCAGAAAAATTCCTTGTACTTTTTTGCTTTCTGAGAGGATATCATGCAGTTCAGGACCTGTGTCCTTTGAAACAGCAGGGCTGCTGTGGTTGTAATATTCAAGGTATCTCCTGAAAATCAAGGCTGACCCTCTCCTCCTCTTTAATGTTGCTGTGATGCAATTTGGATTTAGTAGAACCAGTATTTCCTTTTTCATATAGAAAGGATGATTTCTGGCAGGGAGGTCAACTTAAAAATTGTAGTTAAGCTGTCACATGTATTCTGAGAATGTTTAGCAGCAGCAGATCGTGTGTTTGTGCTACATGAGGCCGACAGAAACTGATTTTGGTTGGTGATGTTTCACAGGAGTGGTAATGCAAAAGGTACAACAAAATGGTTTTAAATTGGATTTTAAACTGGGATCCAGATGTTCATAATACTGGCTAATTCTGACCCTGAAAAAATTCAGTCCTCAGCTGAACACTGCTGGAGTTCAAGGATGTTGGAGTGGTTGATCTCTGCCTCCTGGAAAGTTGTTTCGCCCTTGGGGATGCCCCAGTGGGATCTGTTACCAACTGGTTGCACACAGCTTCAACTGCTTAACATCTTCTGGGGAAATTAAGGTGTACAGAGTGTGTTTGTGCAGATTTCTGTCTGTGGAAGGCACTGTGCAAGTGGATTTTGGGTTCTGCCCAGGCTGGGCACCATTTCCTTTTGTGTTGTGTGCCGAGCTCCCAGCTGATGGGGAGAGAAATGGCTTTGTGTTCAGACTCCAGTCCAGTGAGACCCTTGGGAACTGATGGGACACGACATAGGGTGATGGTTTTAAACTGAATGAGCATCAGTCTAGGTTAAATATAGGGAAGAAGTTTTTTACCATGAGAATGGTGAGGCCCTGGCACAGGTTGCCCAGGGAAGCTGCGGCTGTCACATCCCTAGAAGTGTTCCATCACCAGGTTGGAGGGGGCTTGGAGCAACCTGGTCCAGTGGCCCCCATGGCAGGGGGTTGGAATGAGATGAGCTTTAAGGTCCCTTCCAACCTAAACCATTCTGGGATTTTAAGACTGTAGCTGTTGCAGTCTACCTTGGGTTAATGGGAAATACGGAAGCTTGAGGACGTGGTCCCGGGCTGGGGAGCTGTTCGGGGAGTCCCTGCCAGGGTGTGATGCAGGCAGTGATGGTGGGTGGGATGGATGGATGGATGGATGGATGGATGGATGGATGGATGGATGGATGGAGGAAAGGAGGGAGGGAGGATGGCTGGATGGACGGGAAAGTTGTTTCTCGGTGGATTTCAGGCGCACGGAGCAGGGTTGGGGAGCGCCGGGGATGCAGCGGGAGCACAGTGATAGGATTTTGCCTCAGTGTGTCTGTGCGCGGAGCCGGGCGGGTTCCCCCGCGGTTCCCCGGCGGGCCGGGCCGT
>VZTI01002739.1:163834-218882 GCA_013397865.1 Struthidea cinerea
CCTCTGGGTAGTGGCAGCCGCGCTCCTGGGGGCCCGCGCTGCGCCCGGCCGGCAGGGGAGTGAGGGAGGGAGGGAGGGAGTGCGGGGACCCCCGCCCTCCCCTTCCCTCCGCGCTGTCCCCCGGGGTCCTCCCTTGTCCCCCTGGGGTCCGCGGGCGGTACCGGCCCGGGGCGAGGAGAGGCTGAGATGGACGGGCGGCTGTCCGCCCTCTTCTGTGCTGCAGACCGCTGCATCCAAGGAGCCTGGAACCGACACGGCATCCCCGGGCTAGGCTGGGTCCCGCAGCGGCAGCCCCTAGGTCCCTTCCTTCTGGATCCTATGCCCCTGGGTCCCCTAACCCTGGCAAGAGCAAGTACCAAGCAGTGAGCTGACCGTGACATCGGGTCATTGCCACAGTCCCTGCGGTCACTGTGGTCCAGTTGGCTTTTTCATTCTCTAGCCTAGATACAAAGAGCTGTCAGCTCGCTGCTTCCTCTCTGCCCCAGCACCCGTGCTTCTTGGAGCTCATCGTTTTCCTGCTGCTAAATCCTTGCTTTGGCCTCCAAACTTACTTTTTGGCACAGTGTCACGATATGTAGAAGGGGTCATTCAGAATCAGAATTGCTTGGCAGCTCTATTTATGTTAAACTTGCTATGGGCTCCGTTAGTAGATTGGTGGGAACAGCTTAACATTCAGTTAAGGAAGAACTGCCATCCCTGGAAACCAAATGCAGAAACATACAAAATAGTGCAGCACAGACCAAGTGATTTTTCAGCCTTCTGCCATCCCCCATTGCATAGTAATTACACTAACAACTTCGTGCATGTGTTTCTTTTCTCTTCTGCAGGCTGGTAAAGAACAGCAGATCCAAATAGGTAAGTCTTTTTAGCTATTATTCCTGCTATCAAAACAGAAATAAAAGAAGTAAGCTCAAAGACTAGTTATTTCTGGAGAAATTATCTGTATGCAGGCAAGCATTCCCTGTGCACCCCCCACCACTGCCACCCAGAAGTGTTTGTAGTTGCAGTGACATGGCATGGCTTGAATTTGCATGCCCTCTCGTGCTGCGGTTTTGCATCTCTATGTGTCTATGCTTCCCTTCTGAAATACAAACCAACTGACGTTATAAAATCTGTAGCTGGTCACTGTTGCCTTGTAAACTGATAGACCTGGGTCAGAAGGTGCTGTGCAGCAGGTTCAGGGTCAGTGGCACATGAGGGTGCTGAAGGGAAGTGTGCCTGTTTGTGCCCATGGGGTGCTTCTTACCGAGACTTCAGCCTCTCAAACTCATCCCAAAGACAGGAAGCTTCTTTTAATTGGGAGGATGCACCCACAGTTTAATTTCAGGAGATCGGTGTTAATTTAGACTAACTAAATTAATTGGGTGCTCCACAGGATGGAAGAGGTAGTGGAAGGATGTGGAAGCTGGCATTCCCAGGGCGTTAGTGCCAGGGAATGCCATCCTATGTGCTCCTTCCCTTACCCAGTGTGAAATGAGCCTTTTGCCATTCCGGTAGAGCGCGTGTCCCTGCACACCAGTGCTCTCTGGAGTTCTTCCACTGTGGGAATGGACCCCAGGCAGTTCTGCTTCCAGCTGCTGTTGGACCTCCAGCCCTGAGGTTTTGGTTCAGGTTTTGTTCAGAAAAGAATTTCAAGCATTTCTGTGAATTTTGGAGGCCTTGTCTCAACTTCAGTTCTGGCACTGTGAGCTTCTGGACTTAGGTTGGTTTCTGCCGTGATCAGTGAATAATAGGAACAGAGACAGTGAGGTACATTTAAAGCTAACTGGCAAACAGATGGTTTTTCCAGTGATATACTGATCCTGCCTTTTATTTCTAGTCCTTTCCAGGAGAAATGGATTGTATTTGAATTTCAGAAACCATAAGCTATATAGGAATGTGTCTTTTAAATTACGCAGTACATCAGGCAGAATTCCTGAATCTGGAAAATAACTTTTTGTCCTTTAATGTCTTCCTTTCTTCCACGGCCCTGGCACTGCTGTAGCCAGGAACATTTGGGGCTGAATTTGATCCTGTAAATTCTGATTCAAAAAGTACAGAACCATAGAATCCTAAAGTGGTTTGGGTTGGAAGGGACTTGAAGGATCATCTCATTCCAAACTCCCTGCCGTGGGCAGGGACACCTTTCACTATCCCAGGTTGCTCCAAGACCCTTCCAACCTGGCCATGAACACTTCCAGGGATGGGGCAGCCACAACTTTGAGCTGTGGCTTACTCAGTGGAGAGTTTTAGTGACTTGGAGGTAAAACCTGCATTGGAATTGCCTGGAAATGCACTGTCCTACTTCTGAGTCCCCACAAAGTATCGCTTTGCATTGGTGTTGTGTATTTTGAGTTGGCCCAGGGCTGGCTGCTGTCAGCAGCTGATCTTTTCTTGTAGCCTGAAAAGTCACTTAGGGGAATTAAGGCACCTAGGGGTTTATTTTTGTAAAATATCATCACAGGCCACAGTGCAGGGATAGCAAGTTAGCACACTTAATTACCTGCATTCATGCACAATGTGCTGCAGCTCCTGGGAGCTGTCAGGAGGAAGCTGTTCTGTGTCACTCAGCTTGAAGGTGCTGATGCTGTGCTGCACCTTCACCTCCCACGCAGCAGAGCTCTGTCCCTGCTCAGTGCCACTTCTGGAAGAAACCTGTGACACAACAGTGCTGGGCCCCACTGCCTGCAGGAAGGACCTGCAGCTGTGCAGAGGCTGCAAAAACACCACACCAACCATCTCTTGAGCTGTCTGTATCCCTGGAGCAAGTGGCAGTGAAGTAGAGAAGAATGAGTACACCAGAAAGGTGTCCCACATCAGCCTCTCTCCTTGCAATCCCTTGCTTTCATTCATCCAGCTTACAATGTCCAGATCCCACACAGCCTCATCCCTTTTCAGGTGCAGAGTTAAGTGGGAATTCTCAAGGAATCTGTCCCCCTTTCCAGTCTTCTCTTTCTTTCTGGGCATTCCTGCCACCTAAAGGCAGCCAAACAGAGAGCAAACGGTAGTTCTGGAGTGATCCAGGTCATTGAGAGGGACCAAAACTCCTCTGTTGTTTCTGGAAGCCACCAGCCAACGATGAAGCAGCAAAGGGTTGATGACACAGCCCCTGCTGGGCTTGTCCAGTTGTCTCCACAACTCCATCTTCTCTTATTAAGCATCACATTGCTAAGTGACCAGAACAGCTCTGTGTTCATCCCACTGTGCTCATCTGTGGGACAGAAGCGTGATCTCCCAGAACATGGCACAATGTCTTTATGAAAACACTGTCCTCTTCATCCCTATAGCAGCAGGTAACTGTTTTTTCTCCGGTACTTCCACTGCAGAGCTGGATGTGTGCCATCCAGCAGCTTGGTCATGTCACAGCTTGTGAATTCCAGGCAGAAAATTCCATGGTGATGCTCTGGAGATGTCACCTTAGATCCAGTCCTTTTGCTGAGGTACCTGAGCTTCCTGACCCTCGAGCCACATCCATACACATCTTCCAATGAGGAAGCTCTGGAAGATCACTGGTCATCGCACTGTGTCGTTCTGGAATGGCCTGGGACTCAGCAATAGAGCCCTGCGCAGGGGCCGTGTGGGTGGGATGTTACCACGAGTCCCCCCACATTTCTCTTCTTGGGTAGTTTGGTTTAGACATAGAAACAATTTAAACTTGGAGAAATTCTTCCTCTTCCACTGATTTCCACATAGACTGTGTCTTTGAAATCTTCTCAGGTGGATGTTTAGGCATTTTGTATTCTGCTGTGGACTACCACCTGAACGATTTTTGATCAGTGTATTTTGCAGAATCTTATGCATAAAAAGTACTGTTTTTCTAATTGTAGGTGATAAAATAAGTTTAGGATTTTCAAAGCTCCGTTGACCACAGCTGTTGTACAGTGCAGAGACAACTCTTGTGAGCCAGTGGTGTTAATTCTGCCGTTTCATAGTTTTTGAGGGGACAGAAAGCCTGGACAGCTTTCTTCAGAGGCATTCTGCAGCTAATTTTGTTTTGGCACACAGTGAAAGAATGTTCCTTCTTAAGTGCTTCCTTTCAACTTAAACATTGTGCAACTGGAGCAGCATTTTAAGGCCAGATTTAAAAAAAAAATGAATAAAATTTACAGTTAAGTGCTTTTCCTCTTGCTCTGATCAGCACTGTCAGCTTTGAATTAGCAGAGCAGATCAACTCTGAAATTTTAGCTTAGGAAAGGGAACACCTACAGCTGGGATAGCATTTCCTCAGAGCGTGCAGTTTGTGGAAAAAGGGTAATGTAAGTCAGCGGAGGAGTTCAGATGTCTTTGGGATTCAGTCATGTCCCATTTAATTTTAATTGCCTTTGAACAAAAGGCATTTCCTCTTCTAGCTCAGCATTTACAGACTCTGGAAAAGGCTTTCGCTGGCTCAAAACCTTGACAGTTCTTATTTTCCACCCTTTGTTCCTACCTTCTTGGGGCTAACTGGATGCTCTTATTAGCAAAATAGCCTCTTTTTTTCCCCCAGCCTGTGGAAATGTGGGAAGTCTGCTGCAAGATGTGCAGAGCAGTTTCTCAGTCGTGCGGTGAGCACAGAATTTGATCACCAGTCTGTGGTCTCTGGCACTGAACCTCCTGCTTTAAAGAAAAAAGAAGGCAAGCCACGAGGAATCTCAGCGAGGTAGAAGGCATAATGTCAGCCTGGGAATGAAATCCCAGTGTTGAAGCACTGGGAATGTGAGGATCTATGTTTTTACTTTGACCCAGTTAGAATGTACAACCCCGCAGCTCTGTCTCCTGGGCATGGCCTGGTGTCTAATTAATAAAAATGACTTTAGAGTTTTAATTTGATCCCTTCTCTAAGGAGACAGAGTAACAAGCCTGGCTCAGAATTCCCAGTGTTTTAAGTGGGAATTATCCTAAGGATAATGACCTGATTAGAATGCCAGTTTCAGAACCTGATCTTGTGGGTGTATGGCAAAATAGGTGGAGCTGGCTGCTGCTGAAACCCACCCTGTGGCTGCTGGCTGTAGGATGTGGGGTACCAATGGGCTTGGAAATGACTTTTCATATTCCTAGGATACATTAAGATGTTTATAGTGCAGGAATTTACATGTGTGCGTCCTGCTAGTACCATACATTGGTTTTTTGTCAGATTCCTCAGTAATTGGCTGAAAGAATATTAAAAACAGTTCCGTGAAGCCATTAGGAACGTTTTCCTACTGAAGTTACTCGTTCAATGCGTGAGCCTCTTAAAACCAGCAGCCTTTGCTACCTGGAGAGATGAACTGGCTACTGAGCTTTTGCTCTATTAATTCTCGTATCAAGTGTGATCCACACTGTGGGAGCAGGTAAAATTTAGCTCACCTAATTTAGTATATTTATTTGTGGAATTCTCAGTGGCACTTGGCGCTGACATCAGAGCTATCTGATCTTGCAGCTTTTCAAATGAAATCGCCAGTAATGTCACTCTGATATTGCTTTCACGAGCTCTCCCAGGAAGAGAGGAGTAGGGAATAACTGTTTTTGTGCAAGATGTCTTTTTAGTTCTTGCGTAGTCAAATACACAGGCTTAGACTTGGGCCTTGGACCCATTCAGAGCAGTGATGTGGCTCACAGCTTGACCTGGTCCTTCCCTTACAGCCTGAAAATCGGACAGCAAGTGTCCTGATTGCTCCCAGATTACAGAGGTCTCACCAAAACGATGAACTCATTTGAATGGATTTGTTTTCCACTGGTATGAAATTACTTGAAGACATGTTGCCTTAGCTGAGGGTTGTGCCATTCAGCTTCTCCAGGGTTACCAGCAGTGTGGCTCTGCTGGGTTTATGGCTTCTCTCAGCTGCACTAAAGTGCAGGATTTAGGGTCAAATTGTGCAGATCTGTGGTGGATTTTTTAATAATTAGATTCTCTCATTGTTTTTGATCTTTATTACTCAGAGGAAGGGCAATAGCAAGTTGCTGGCTAAGGAGATTTGTAGAGGGAAAAGTTAGTGCCTTTTCAAGTTCTGACATGTATTAATTTACTAGCAGCGTGTGATCCGCTGGATTTTTTCCCTATTTCTATTTCCTGAGACATCTGTAAGCAAATTGTGCTTATAACCAAGCTTGGCACTTCATTTTCAAAACCTTGCTGGAAGTCCTGCCACAGGAGCAAGTTCTGTGTAAGGTGTACAACAGAGCTGTGTGGCATTTCTTACAGGAGAGTTCAGAAGGGTCTGTGCCTCTCCTGGGGCTGTTGAGCAAACCTGAAACCCCCAGGAAACTCCCCAGATAAGTGTCAGTGAATATTTCAGGCTTTTCTCTGTAAATTTTAGGAAAATCATTTTTATAATAACTATTGATAGGAAGAAATTCTTCCATGTGAGGGTGGTGAGGCCTGGCACAGGTTGTTCAGAGAGGCTGTGGCTGTCCCATCCCTGGAAGTTTCCAAGGCCAGGTTGGATGAGGCTTGGAGCAACGTGGGATAGTGGAGGGTGGTGTCTCTCCCCATGGCAGGGGGTTTGGGACTGGATGGTCTTGAAGGTCCCTTCCAATCCAGACCATTTTGTGATTCCATGATAAAAGAGGAGCAGTGACAATGTGCCTTACATTTGCCCATGTTAGTAGCTCAAACAGGAATCCTAAATTGGGATTTTTGGAAGGGGAAGTGTGAGGCCGAGAGGTCCTTCAGTCTTTGGGCTCATTCCATGCTGTTGTTCTTATCTTAGTTTGGTTTTTGGGTGTGTCTCTTGGCAGAATTCCGAAAAAGCAGACCGAGGCCATATGGGTTAGTGATTCCAGTTAGCACCAATGCAGATGGAAGCTACATGTCCAACATCCTCTCGGCGAGTCACCAGCGGCGATCGACGCGGGAGGTGTCCCAGAGCCCCAGACAGCTGTACTTCAATGTCACTGCCTTCGGGAGGGAATTCCATCTCCGGCTGAAACCCAACACTCGCTTAGTGGCTCCCGAGGCCGTGGTGGAGTGGTACGAAGACTCTGTGGAGACTGGGAACGATGGTGGTAACACGACTCAGACTGGAACTGGCACGGAGCGATTATGGAAGAGAGAGCCCCTGTGGACCAACTGTGCCTACGTGGGGGGCATCACGGACATCCCCGGAGCTGCAGTGGCCATCAGCAACTGCGATGGTCTGGTAAGGCTGGTTTCATGGCATTTGTGTCTCGTGGCACACTTTGTGCACGGCTTTTGTTGCTTTTAACTACACATTCCTAATGATGTCATTTACGGAACTTCATTTCTTAAATCCCTTAGAAAATATTGATAAGCAAAGCTCTTAATGTCTCGGGTGTGTGAGAGAGAAATCAAGCCTACGTATTGTTGGGTTTCCTTTTTATTTGCATGAGGTGTTATAAACAGGAAAATTAATAATGAAGACATTTTCAGACTTAAAAGGTGACCTTTGGTTAACTGAATTTAGAGTTTGGTGTCCAAATCATCTGTCTTTGCTTCTCAGGTACCAGAATGATGGGCTGCCCTGCTGTCCAAGAATAGCAGCATTAAGTTTTAAAGGGTTCATTTATAAAGTGAACATACTTTTTGTTCTCTTAGATGCAGTTTTGTTTCATCAGGAGGTGTCATATGAGAATTGAGCGGTTCACATCTGTAACGGGTTTGTTTTCGATCTGTCTGTGAACACGCAGAGTTTCCCTGTGGCTGAGCAGATGCCCAAATCCCAGAATGAAAGGCTGAGCATATATGGAGCCCACATACCATTCACTGATCCGCTCATGCAGCAGGGCAAGCCGGCAATGCTCACCTTGTGCTCCATAAGACGCAGGAGCACTGGTGGAACATGCCTGCAACGTCCAGGGAGATGAATGTTGTGGTTACCCTCCTGATGTTTGGGACAGGAATCATATGAAGAAGTCTGCAAAAAGCATCCTTTCTTGGAAGTGGGTTTCCCATTTCCCATAGCTGCCACGTGGTCATTATTTGATTCCATTTTGAGATAAGTCCTGGCCAGGAAAGCTCCCACCTCAGCAGTGGGCGGCAGTCACTGTGGGAGTGACTGCAGAAATGGCTCAAAATCCCCATTCAGACCAAAACTCCTTGAATTCCCTTGCTTAGAGAAAGGAAATACTGGTAGTGGTTGCATCAGAGGTGATAACTAATGTCAGTTGGGTGTGTTTTGGGGGCTTTTGGTGAGTTTGGAGAATCTATTGCCAGTGTACTGTGTTTACAAAGGCCAAGCAGACCCCTGCCTGGCTAGATGTAGCTTCAACAGAATCGTTCTGATGAATGAGACCCTGGGACTGGCAGCTGGATTTTGGCAGTAAGCCTGAATGAAGCTGTTGCATTGAGACAGCACGTGAAGACAAGAAATTGGATTAAATGGAATTAGATTAAGGAGTGTAGCAGCTCCGTCACAGATTGCCATGCGGCTGGCAAGCTGTTTGTGGTGTGTTTTCAGGTAAATGAAGCCAGAGGGGAGCTTTTTGAGGGGGAGTGGTTTCACAGTGACAGAGGACAGGGTTGGATGGGATATTGGGAAGAAATTCTACGCTGAAGAGGGTGAGGACCTGGCACAGGTTGCCTGGAGAAGCTGTGGCTGCCCCATCCCTGGAAATGTTCAAGGCCAGGTTGAATGGGGCTTGGAGCAACCTGATCTAGTGGAATGTGTCCTTCTTTTCCCATAACATCCCATGTGCTTTCCATGGTTTTGAGGACTGGAGTAGGAAAACATGGGCTTTTTCTTTGAGGAGTAGTGGGTAAATGCTCCTGGGTCACTCTTGTCTCTCTGTTCATCTCAACCTTTGCTGTTTTTAACATTTCTTGGAGCTCTAATCATGTGAGTGTGAAAGAAATAAATAATCCTGAAGATCTGTTTTATGGTCTTTCCTCCCAGCATCTCCCAGGGTAGCAAAAGGAACTTGCAATTACCGTCTCTGGCCTCTCTGTTGCTGTACTATGTGTCTCTCAATCCAGCTAGAATATTTGATCCTCAGTGTATCCTAAAGACGTGAAGAATGAGATATTATGGCTTAACAGAAACTGGAACAAGAGTGAGAAATTCTAGGGGCATGTGTGTGTCGGAAGGATTTATTTTCAACTTCAAAGGAATTTAGACACTCTCCAGAGTAGCCAGCTAGGTTCTGAAATCTTGGAGAGAAAATGAAGGGAATCACTGGGGTAGCACTTCTACAAGCAGTGTGTAGCTTGTAGAAGAGGTTTAATATCATAAGTAAAAGAGCATTTGGTGCTAAATTTTGATTGTTTGATAGTAAATATGTGGAATAATTGGCATTTGCACTAGTAAAGTAAGATTTTGCCCACAGTCTCTTCCTGAATCTAAACTTACATTTAAACCCCCAAATACTTGAACATTTTTGTTTTGAAATAGTTTACATATCTACTTTTGCAGTGGAAGTTGTCTGTGTGCCATCAATTTTGAAAATTCCTGTCTTCACATCTGCTTAATCTCCCATGGAAATGACCCTGTTTATTTAAAAAACCCACATGCATGTGCCTGCACTTGTCATGGCAGAAGAACACTTCATTAGTCACAGAGGAGCTGGCTCTTGTCCTCTTCGTTGTGTGTCAGAAAGCTGGTGCTTTCTGCTGGGTATTTCTGCTGTTGTTTGCTCAAAATAGTAGTATTTATTGTAGAATCCTTCAGGAGTGGAAGGTGCCAGCCTCAAGAAAACACTAAAAATGGTTTAGATTGTAAATAGAGAGAAGGCAGCAAGTGTAACATGTAGAAATAGTGGCTTAAAACACTTTCTGCCTGTTGTTGTGTAGAAAATCATCTCAGTTTCTCAGTTAGCTTCCCGCTTTCACAACAAACTCCGAGCAGGTGTTGGTGTGTAATGCCTTTAGCTTGTACTTCCACTCTGAACTATGCTGCTGTAGTTGTGTGTCCTGTGTTTGAGCTGGGGTCTGGTTTATGGTCACACCGTGCAACGCCGAGTGGCAGTGCTGGTTTCTGTTTCTCCTAGAGCGTTAACCTTGCTTATTTCTGTTTCTAAGCCATCGTACTGGCTGGGCCCAGTACGATGAACCTTTAATCTTTGACTTCAGATTCCAAGTAAAATGTGACTTCTTTTTTGTTTGTTGGAAATTATTTGGAGTATTTTCATTTATTAAAATTCCATGGCCTTCAAGCCCAGGGCAGCATATGGTCGTGTGAAGTACAGCCGCTTGCAAGTGGAAGATGCTCAGGAATCTGCCTGCCAAACCAGCGAAATCCTGGAAGACAGTCCAACCATCAAGACTTTAAAAAATACCCAAATGTGCTTAGATCTGTCATTTGTGACAGATTATTCCTCACTTGCTTATTGCCATCCGTTTTTCCAAGGATATGGAGACGTGAGGAAACATGTCTGTGCATGTTCACAGCTACTTTCCTTTGGCAAATCTTTTGGAAATACAGGCTGGAGTATCTCAGACTAGAGATAACTGCCCAGGCTTTAAACTTGGTTCAAGAAAAGCTTTAAAAATCTGCAGGAATTGGGGCATATGGGATCCAAGGAGTTTCAGGGCATTTTGTTTTGTTTCAAATCCTTTTTTATTACCATTGTTTCATCAGGATTGAACTATTAAGGCTTATTTCTTGTTCCTGTGTTGGTTCTAATGTACTATTTCAGCATGTTTTCCCCCACGCTGGCAAGACAGAGTTCCTAAATGGAGAAACATCTTTCTAGGAGCTGATGGTGTTTTATCCCAGAGTATTGGAATAGCATTTTGGAGACAAATGCTTGAACTGCTGCAGAGCATCTGGTTGTAGCACATCGGAAACTTGCTGCGTTTGGGACTGGGATTGAGATTGGGACTGGGTGGGACTGGCCCCTCGGGCCTGGAGGTTTCTTCCAGTCCATGGTGGGGGCTGTGGTCGAGGGGACGTCTGGGCATCCAGGACTTTCTGGGAGGGGAAAGCAGAGCAAACCCTGGGGAGATGGAAGCGGCTCTGGCCGCGTGCCGCTCTGGGCAGATGGCAGCAGTGTCTTAGGCTGATTCAACGCTCCGATATTCCTGCTCCCCTGCCCTACTGCACTCTTCCCACAGTAATTCCCTCCTTGCCATGAACTCCCATGACCTGTCGTGCCTGCTCTTACCCCTGGCGTTTCTCTGTACTTGGCAGGATTGATGAACTGGGCGTGATGGGTTGCAGCTGGCCTTCATCCCCGTCACCTCTCCGCTGTGCAGGACTTCCCACAGGCTAATACAGAGTCCTCAGCCGTAGTAACCCGTAGTAAAGAGGATTTCTCAAAGTTCAGGGGCTCCAGAAACTTGGGAAAATACATTACCTTATTCAGGACTTGGGGCTTCTTGAGTAAAACACAGAGGGGAGGAGCATTGATTGAGAAGGGAGGCAATGGGGACTGAAGTCAAGTGTCAATACAGTGTAAAATAGTATAATCTAGAAATTCTATTGTATGTCTGGTTTGCTTCTCCCTGAAACTATCACTCAAAGCAAATGAATACTTCACCCTTTCTTCATGGGGCATAGTCAGAGTTTATGCAGATGGTTGCTCAAGCTCCATTTATTTATTCTTGTTTGTTTTTATAAATTCTTTTAACAGGGCCAGATTTGGTCTAATGATAGGTTTGCCTCATTTCCAAGCCCTTGTGTCTCCTCCTCTCTCTCCTGCCTGCCTTCAAACACAGGTTTTGGGCCTTAAAAATTATGCTTCAGCCCCTTAAGATGAGCCTTTAGACCTCAGAAGGGATGTTTGGAACTTGTAAGGGTTTGTACTCAAAAAATGAGGTTTTTAATCCTAGAGTCAAAGTTTTGAACTCCAGAAATGAGGCTTTGTGACCTGTAAATGAGGTTCTTAGGTCTAAAAGTGTGATTTAGACCCTGTGTATGAGGGATTTGACACTCGAGATATGTCTTGGATCCGAAGGACTGATTGGATCATAAAAATGGAGCTCTGGACATGGAAAATGAGGCTTTGGATACTATAAATGCATCTGTGAGCTGCATCTGTTCAAAAAGTTGGAGGTAGTTTAGCTCTTTTTAGCTCATAGAAAGCGTTTGTAGGCACTTCTTGGTAACTGAAATTAAAATTGTACTATTTATCCTCTGTTGAGGAGCAGGTGGCAGCAGGTTATCAGATAATTGAAAGCAAGGATGAAAGGAGAATCAATCCCATGTGTTCTGACAGTTCTGCAGAATTCCTCACTCTCTGGCTGAGGAGAGATACAGTGAGTTCAGGCTGGCATCTGAGTGACCTGTGATGTCATCCAAGGTGCCTTCCAGAAACGGAGGACTTCCCTGTGGGGCTTTCCTGGGGTCTCTCTGGAGCAATCAACAGAAACAGCCCAGAACACCTGAGCTGTGAACTTAACAACTACCCCAGGCTGGGCAAAATGTGCATGTGGTACGTAGCCACGAGTGGAAAATATGATGCTAAGAAGCCTAATGCTGTTATTAGTCTCTTTTTCCCTGCCTTTAGACTGGAGACAATATTTGAAGGTTAATTAAGAAACTTGACAGTCTGGTGTGGGTGAGGCGAGGTGAGGAGAGCATCCCTTAGGAAGGAGTTTAGGAACAGGCAGCTGGAGAGAGTCTGCCTGGAGGCTTTTCATAAGAAGTCTCCACTTTGATAGCTACAACTTCAGATTTTTATTTATTGTTTATTTCTGATGTTGAAAAATGATTCTGTACAGCAAAGCATGGGTTTACATGTAATCCCTCCCTTTTAAGCAATATATTTAGGGGCTGGAACTGCTGTTACAGGTCAGTATGTGGTTAAAAATGGTCGGGAACAAAGGGCAGGTGGTTGGGTGCTGCTCTGGATATGCCTTTTGTAGCTGTTACTTAATCACACCTTGTAGTCCTGGCGATGCATTTTCACAAAACACTGCTTTTAGGGCACTTGGACAAAGAATTTCCTTTCTGGATTTTTCCTCTTTGTTCCCAAAACAGCAGACGCTTCTTAAATTTTTTGATTCCTGGAGGCTCACAGCTTACAGTTTATAAAATAGCACGAGCTTATTAAAATGACTAAGTACAGCCCTTTTTTATAGTTTTAGTAATAAATCCCAGATTGTATAACTTGTGTGGACTCTTGTAGCACACAAAGTGCATGAATTGGGCTCTCACTCCTCATTCATGTCCTGCTTCCACATGTCACCTGTGGAAAGTGTGTGTCCCAGGAAAAGAAAGTAAACAGATACTGAAATAGTCAATGCTCTCAAAATTCAATCCTTGTAGCCTCTCTCAAAGTTCTCATTGATGGTGAAGTTGGGGCTGAATTTGTAACTGCAGTTGGTAGGGTGGAGGTACAGAAGCCATATTCAGCAATGGCTTTTTTGATGTTTCATGTTTATTCAGTGTTGTACGTACTTGGATCTGGAATTTGGCCTGCGAGGCACACGGTCTGAGGTTTGCAAAGGGGCAGGAAGCAGGACTGGAGAGAAAATATCGTGCAGGGTCATTGAGAAAAAGAGTTTGTCTGCTCTTTCCTGTTCTTAGTTTTCTCAGAGGGTCACACTGCAACTCTAAACATTATGCTCCCATCCAGGCTCTGAGTCTTGAAAAGAAGAGTCAGTTGGTTCCATCTCTGGCCCCCGTGTTTCATCAGGAGCTTCTTGAAATGATGGATAAAGTGCAGCACTATTGTTCCTATTAAAAAAATCTTTGCTTTCACTTCTGTTTTAAATAGATACTTAGTTTTCATCAAGTGCTTCTGCTACTTGGCCGAGAATTTTAATAAATTACAACCATGCAACAATAAATCAGCTTCCCTACCTCATAGAAATCCCTTTGTCATTTGACTTTCTTGGTGTATACCTAACCAAAGCTGTAAAACCACTTTTCCTTTTCCTTTGAGAGACTTTACCATAGTTTTTTTTCCTTTGTGCAAGGATGTAGAACCAATTTAAAATGATGAGTTTGATGGAAATATTACTAGCTTTGGTGCTTCCTAGCTTTTGATCCCCAAAGTATTTCCATTCAGAGGAAGTTGCATCAGTTTTGTCTCCTTCTCTGACTTCTCTCTGAGGAGATGACTCTTGCTCATGCGTAGTTTGGACTGAGGTTTCTGTTACCTTGGAAGAGTGATGATGCTGCAGCGTCATTCATGACTGTTGTGTGCAGGCGGCAGATAAATCAGTATTTCTTTTGTGTGCCACAGTAGAAACAGTGCTGCTGACACCCGGATCATGAGACCTTCGTATTTTGGCATTATTTTTTTCGCTTTATACTTTTGGAATATTCAGCACTTGAAGGTCCCATTTCCCCTTCTCTGAAGGCTATCAGATGTCCTCACTTTTTGTTTTCCTTTCCACTTTTTAGAGGAATCTATGACTGGTGTCATCCCATGACTTCTGGAGCTGGGAAAACACCACGTTTGCTGCAGAACTGGCAACATTTACTGTCTCCTGTACCATTTCTCCATGAAATAGTTCCGAGCAAAGGCCTGCTGTAACTGACACAAAGGCAAAACTTGTGCTCAGTAAATATTTCTGCAGAGACACTGGGATCGGCGAGGTGCTTGACTGCTCTGTGCATGTTCCATGCATACTTTTCACTCTCGAATAACTGATATTTTAAACCCACAGTTCCTTCTTTAAGGACAAAGCATTTGGCCTGCCAGCTCTATGCAGCAGTTTGCTGTTAAAATGAATCCTGGTTGGTTTTCCAAGAACAAAAATTAGAGACATATTTTTCCACATAAAATCAAAGTTTGTTTTTTCTCTCTGCTTTCGTATAACTCGTAAGGGCTTCCATTGAGTTTTCTTAGACTTTCTGAAAGGGGGAAAAAGAAAACCCAGCATTTGGATCAAAACCAAGCATGAGAAATTTCAGCATAAAGAAATTTTCTTATAGACGTTTATAGAGGAGACTAAAAAGCTTAATTCCAGTCCAGTGCAGTGACCCAGTAAATGCTGACATTTTCCTTTCTTCTGTGCAAATTCAACAGGATTTTGGTTAATTCGATGGCTCTTCCAAATGCCTTTTGCTCCTTAAAGTGGTATCAACTAGTATGTTGAGAGACTTCAATTCCTCCAGGCAGATGATTTCCAGTATTTTAGTAGGAGCTTGTCTAAGTGGCTTCTAAGTTGTGCCCGTAGTTTGGAGGAGGATATTAAACATTCCTACATTTTCATCCCGTTTCTGAATCTTCTGAACAAATAAGGCTTCTCTTGGTAGCTGCAGAAGATTTTTGTTTTGATTTAAAAATCTGGTATTAATGATTAGTCACAAACTGGTGCTGTGTTAATAATTCAGGTGGCTGTGAGACTCGAGCGGTGCATCCTGCTTGAATCTTTCATTTGATTCAAAAATGGGTTTAATATTACTAAATAACTGTGATCTCACTTTTGGCATGCACTTAGTAAGGAAAATCTCAACACTCTGTGCTGCCTGTGTTCAACACTCTTCAAGAATGGAGCCTAAAATGATACAGGAGCTCCTGCTTTGATTCTGAGATTCATGGCCAGGATAAAACATGGGCTAGGACATGGATTTTATATCACACTGATCTTCCAGAGAGGGAAAATAAGCTGTGGAATTTCTGCTTGCTCCTCTGGGAATCACTCCAAGGCTGCTGGAGCTGGAGGGTTAGTAAATGGGGATGTTTTACCCCCAAACCGTGGTGTTTTCCCAAAGCCCAGACACATCTGTGGAGACTGGAGGCCCATCCATGGAGGAGGAGGAATTCCATCTGCAAACCTCCTCTGTAGACACCCGGCAACTGGATCAATAACATCTGTTTCTCCAAAATGTGCGCAGTGCAGCAATATTACTTTTTTCCAGCATTCCTCTAGTGTGTAGTATTTTTTTATATGCCAAGTATGTCGAGGCCATAAATACTTTAACATGCAGAAGATGTGAAGGGAGGGAAGTATGTCAGTTTGGATGCCTTTCCCCTTCCCTGCCAGAGGGACCTGTTGGGGTTTGTGAGCACAGTGGGACTTGGGACAAGGGCCTGGAGTGACAGGACAAGGCGGATTGCCTTCAACTGACAGAGGGCAGGTTAGATGGGATATTGGGAAGGAATTCTTCCCTGTGAGGGTGGTGCGGCACTGGCATGAACTGAAGAGTGGCATCATGGGCAAACTAAACAACTGCAGAAGCTTCTAGAGGATTTTTGAAAAGAAACCCAGAGAACTGGTTGATTCTTGCCAAAATATGGAACCCATGTGGCATGGGAAATAATATCCACCCAAGGAATTGAAGGTATAACCCTGAAGCTACACAAACTTAGAATCGGTGTCCACCCACTGTGGCTCAGTTATGGGGGAGGCCGGCAAAGGGAAATATGCTGCAGGCAAAGCATCCTTCTTTGCTTTTATTTTTCTTCCAATAAATCAGCCAGTGTTCAATGCAACTCCAAAAATTTTTTGCCTTTGGATTGGAAAGCGGAGCAGCAGGTAGGTGTGACGCAGGTTTTGCACAGTCACCGAACTGAACCCACCTTAAGCCAACAGCGAGGGTGAAAGGTAGCAGTGTTTTGGGGCTGAATCGGTGTTTTCAGACCAGGCAGCACCTCTTTTATAAAAGCATGTTTCTATCGACTCCTTAAGAAGTTTAGACTGGAGGGCTGTCTCCAGAACCTGCCCCCTCCCCGTTCCAGGTCCCAGGTGTTTGTCTTGGCAGGAGGCAGTGTCTGCTCAGCCGAGGCTGGGATATTAAATTGAGGGAACACAGAGCTCTTGATGCTTTTCAATAGGGCTTCTATTTAGGTAGGGGCAGGATAGAGCTGTCAGCCACCTGTGATTGTCCAACAGGGAAAAAAGGAGGGATAAGGAGTGGGGGAGAGCCCTGGAAATGTTTTCCAGTTCCATCAATAGAATGGTGAGAAGGAAGTGTTTTCTGGGAGACAGAGCCTTGTGTTGGTTTGACTGCTGAATCCTTTGCTGCAGTGCAGGCATTGGTGGATGAAGAAATGAAGGATGATACTGGCTGAAACAATGTGGGATGGCACAGGGAACCTCCTGAACTGAACTTCCCACATGTGGAGAGCCTTGTAAGAGATTTCGCTACAAGCTGAATGATCAGTGTGGCCCAAAGTGCAAATTGATCCTGGTGTCCTGATTCTGACACTTGGAGTAGTTCTCATTTTCCATATATACTCCAGATACATATTTCTGCATTGATTTTTAAGGTATGAGGGGTAGTTGATTCATTTCGTTTCCATAGAATGGAAATTTAGTTTCAATGGCCTTAATCTGAAGGACGAAAGGTTTGGACTGGGTATTAGGAAGAAATTCTTCCCTGTAAGGGTGGGGAGGCCCAGGCACAGGTTGCCCAGAGAAGCTGGGGCTGCCCCTGGATCCCTGGAAGTGTTTGAGGTCAGGTTGGACAGGGCTTGGAGCAACCTTGTCTAGTGGAAGGTGTCCCTGCCCATGGCAGGGGCTGGAACAAGTTGGTCTTTAAAGTCCCTGCTAACCCAAACTGGTCCACGATTCCACGATTCTGTGTGGGAAACAAGGGGAGTCCATTTTGGATGCTCGTAGGAAATGCAGGTGGAAGTTGAAACTAGACCATGGCAGAGTCCCTCTTCGTTGGATAGAGTAAACCTCTGTTGGTCTTCATGAGAGTGAAGGATACTTGGCTTCTCTTGGTCAAATAAAGGCTTCTTCTGCCCCACCACATGTTTTGAAGAATGGAAGGGGGAAGAGAAAACATTCGGAGAAATCTCCAGGCTCTGAAATTCTTGATGTACAGACCCTGTCACTGTGTTTTCCTATGTTGGTGCAGGTGTTGGACTTGATCTTGTTCTTCGAAGCAAGCAGGTTCATCCTCCTAATCAGGTTCATCCTCCTGAGCATAGTCTCTTCCGTAAAACAGGACACAGGTAGTTCTCCCTTTTCCCACTGAATCCTTCCGTGTCCTTGAATTGGGAAGTAACTGCCTGGCTCTTTCAAACGTGCCTGCTTCCCTCTGGTGAGAGCTGTGATCTTCTCATGCTTCCCTTCTAGGTAGAGTCCAACAGCACAGTGCAGCTTTATTGCTCTGTATTTGCACCTGTGTGTGACTGAAGGGTCACAAGTTGGAACCTCCTTCTAGAGGGGAAGGGGATTTTGGCATCCTTAGATCCCTGTGTTTATTCCTGATTTTTTTCTTACTAAGGATGACCACTTCATGTAGCCTCCTGCTGCTGAGCAAGCTCCAACCTGCCTATTAATCTGCTTCCACTTATTGACAGCCTGCTCTGTTTGGAGATGAATGTAGAGCCTTGAATGTGATGTTAAATTTCAATTTTTTAAGCTTATAATCTCCCCTGTTTCAGCTCTTCCCAGTGAAGACCCAGCACGTGGTGTTTCCAAATTGCTGTGTATGACAGAGGGATGTGCAGATCCTGAGACACATGAAAGATGTCTGTAATACAAATGAAGATTCTCATGTAGAGAGATGCTGGGAAGCTCTGTGCATCTTGAATTCCCGTAATGTGTGCTGATTTGCTTAAAGCAGCTTTACAAATCTGTTCCCTCACTATTCAGAGCTGGCTTAGGAGAAATGGCTGCTAATTAACGCCTCGGCTTCCCAGGATGTCACATCGGTGTTTGAAAAACTATTTCTTTGTAGTACAAAGGCACTAAGGACAGTTTAAAAATGTAACTTACAGCATTATCTTCTCTGTGGGAGATTCTGTGTGAATCAAGGTGTTCAAAATACAGATACCAGCAGAGTTTGGGATGGAGACTGGGAGAAGAAGGTGAGAGCATCCTCTGACCTCGTGGCGTTGACCATGGGATAGTAGGATGGGTTTAACAGCCCAAAGCCTTTCCTGCTCTCTGGTGATCAGTTTTAGAAGCACGTGATAATGGCCGTCAGTGTGACTGCTGAACAAACTTCCTGACATTTTGAGGGTGGCCTTTCCAAAGCTCACCTGGGAATTAACTGCCTCACCCTTACTGCAAACTGCTAGAAACGGGGCATTTGACTTCCTAAAATACTTTTGGAAATCCCACCCATAATGTTTAATACTGAAGGTAAATGTGGCCATTAATGGACACTCCACAGCTCTCCTTTGTGCTGACTGAATGAAGGTCTCTTTCCCTACAAACACCCCATGCATATTTATAGGGAATCATGTTTCCCCTTAAATGCTGTTGATTTTGGCTCAGGAAGTGATTCCTTAGTTTAACCTGCCCTGGTAAGTTATTTTCTCAAGGCTTTATATTGTTTCTAGTTCCCTTATTCTTATCTGCATCTTTTACATTTTGGGAAAAAAAAAAAAAAAAAGTATTTTCCAGATTTTGCTTCATCCGTGGATTGTCCAGTAAAGGATATAAGGTTTGGTGTCCTCTGGGAAACCCTCCTAGGTGGGCTGCCTGGGCCAGACTGGGTTTGGCCTTGCTCCCAGTTACCTTTTATTATGAACTCCCGCAGCACTTCCTCTTGCATCTCTCTGATTCCATAGAATTCCCTCTGTTCACTCTGCACCATTTCTTCTGGATCAAGGGGGATGGGAAGAACTGCAGGTATGAAAGGAATTAATGCTCAGAAGTCACTTAGACAGATACGGATGCTGGGGAGCAAGGTAGATGCAGACGGCATGCTGACGGGACCTTGGCCAGATTTCTTCGGGATTCTCCCCTGGAAGAAGTGAGTCTGTAGGAAAGCCAAGGAGTCAATGCACTTCCCTGAGCCTCAGGGCTGAGATGGTGCTGGGAACAGGCGGGTTTATTCCAGCCACTGTGCCCTGAAGGCTGCTTTTGGATTTTGGTGGTCCTGTTGTCTGCCCATTTTCACAGAGTCCTGAGGACAGCTCTAGAGAACTCTCTAGTAGCAAAGATTCCAACCTGCCTCCTTCAGTGGATGGAAATTTTGAATGTCGTTAATTTAGAAGAAAAAAGCAGTAAAATTAATAGCATTCCAAGACTGGAGACTGCTTTCCTGGATTGCTCCATCAATGTGCTTTTGTGGAAAAAAAAAATTTCCACTACATACTTCTTTCTTGAAAATCCACCACAGCCTTTTCTCCAAGGGAGCCTTGAAAAATACGTGCTCCGAGCACCTCCCTGCACATCTCTCCGGCTGGGGGGAAGGAAGCACTGGGTTGGCACTACAGCTTACAGAGAGGATTCACTTAAAAATGCAAAACCTGCTTCTGCCCCTTTGTCTCCATTCATTGGGAAAATTTCAAGCTCTTTTTATTGGTGAAATTCCGGGGGGAGAGAAAATAAATGTATGGGTTACAGTAGTATTCCGAGTGTTTCATGCTTCATCCCTCTTGGTATTTGTTTTTAGAGCCTCAGGCTGGGTCCTTAGGCTCTAAAATGACATATGGACATGTTTTCTCTCTCCCTTGCCAGGCTGGAATGATAAGAACTGATGAGGATGAATACTTCATTGAGCCTTTGGAAAGAGGAAAGCAGATGGAAGAGGAGAAGGGAAGAATCCACATGGTGTACAGGCGGTCGGCGGTAGCGCAGCATCCCACCGACATGCTCCCTGATGTCCACACAGAAGGTACAGTACCCCGTGGGGTTGCTT
Source organism: Struthidea cinerea (assembly GCA_013397865.1). Lineage (NCBI taxonomy): Eukaryota > Metazoa > Chordata > Aves > Passeriformes > Corcoracidae > Struthidea > Struthidea cinerea. The sequence goes on from VZTI01002739.1 coordinate 184,171, forward strand.
GCAGATCTATTCCAGGTGACTCCAGGCTATGGAAGCTTTTCAAGGAGGCTGTACAACTCCTGTTTAAAGTTTGGGTCCTGTTTCTTTGAGTAACAGTGAAATTGTGCCAATTTACTGTTTTCCTCCTTCTACTGGTTGCAATGAAAGCGGTCTGAAGGCAGTTGTGTTGATTGGATATATTTTGTCACATCCAAGGATTCCCCTCTGCCTTGAAGATAATGTGGTTGGTCCATCTGAGAATAATTACCGTGTCTGAGAATAATTATCATCGTGTAGTTTAATCCATTTGGTTATATGTCTTTTTAATAATTCACAAATCCTCACAAGCCAAGGCATTGCATAGTGAAGGTTAAGGGTTTTGAGGCTCTAGGCTCAGGATGAAAGAGCAGCTCTGCTCTCATCAGTGCTCTGCCTTTATTTCAGTATCTTTCAGCTTCTCAAATTCCTGTGTTTATGTTGTGTTCACATATTGTTGGAACTGGAAAGGGTTTGGGATATAAACGAAGTACATACAATGCACAGAACTGGAAGTGCTTGGCTTTCAGTGCCCCAACAAGGCCATTCCAACTTAGTTCATGCATCTGGGGGGGTTTAGCCTGGAGAAGAGGAGGTTCAGGGGAAACCTTCTCTGAAAGGAGGTCAAAACTCCCTGAATGGAGGTTGTAGCCAGGTGGGATTCAGTCTCTTCTCCCAGGTAAAAAGCGACAGGTCAAGAGGACGTGGCCTCAAGTTGCACCAGGGAGGTTTAGATTGGATATTAGGAAAAATTTCGTCATGGAAAGGTTTGTCAAGCCCTGGCACGGGCTGCTCAGGAGTCGCCATCCCTGGAGGGATTTAAAAGTCATGTAGATGTGGCACTTGGGGACATGGGCTAGTGGTGGCCTTGGCAGTGCTGGGGGAATAGCTGAACTCAATCTTGGAGGCCTTTTCCAACCTAAACGATTCCATGGGCAAGGCTAAAGCAAGGTGCCCAAGCCTGTGGAGCCTGAGGAAATGTTTGCAGTGGTTGAGTTGTCTATCAGCTGCAGCTGTTGGGTTGTCTATGTATGAGCTGTGTATCAATGACATGAAAATCTTCCTCTTTCTTCTCTGTCCTTGCTCCCCCACCACCATGCTTGGGCTCGAGGCAGCGATGCAGAGTACCGTCTGCTCGCGATTTGGGAGTTCAGCCAGCACACACAAGAATCCAAATTTTCAGTAACAGATGACAGATGACTCAACAAAACACCCGTTAAGATAAAAAAGTACTTAAAATTGTTGTTGTCAGTGAAGTCGTTACAAAACTGGGAACTGTGTGACAGCCTTTCTCGGCAGTGACACAGGACACGCTGTGTCATGTTCTCCCTACAAGAAGTCAGTTTTCTAAGAAGGCGGCTTCCAGCTCTAGCTATGTGGAAGGAGCTTGCAGTCTGACAGGACATCTGGTATTCCTGCAGGATTTTATAGCGTTTGGGAATTGGTTGGACGTTGCTCAAACAATTGGACAGAATGAGCGTAGGAGTTGTAAGTCGAAAAGCTGCCATCCTGAGAGCAAGGTTTTACCAATGATCACAGTGCAGTGGAGTATTAACTGGTTTGTGTCCTGTGTTCTCATGGAAGTCAGCACACTTACCCACTTCTCTTTCCCTGTTTCCTTTATGGCTCTCTTTGATGAAGCTTCACGGAGCTGTCTTAAGTGGGAACCAGAAATCTGGGGTTCTGGGGAAGATATTGGGATGCCTCAAGCTTCTGGGTAGTGTGGGTCCAGCCCTCCCACCCCGAAGCAGCACCCTGTGCTGATTCCTATCTATGGTATCCATGGCTCTGGATCGCCTCTTTAGGGAATGACAGTGGCAATTTGCATGTATTGTTTTCATAATTTGCTTTGCGTAGAGATTGGTTTCTTATGAGACACTCAAGAAATCAGGGTGGAAATCCTGCCCCATTCCTGTGGGGAATTCTTCTTTGTGTGTGTGCACACCCAGTTAGGCCCCTTGAAGGATTCCTTCATTAATTATTGCCTCTTTGTATCTTTGTCTTTTCAGTCATTTTGGTGTGAGTAGGATCTCTTGCATATAAATGGACTTGAATTTTTGGGGTTTGTTTTGATACCAGGGAACTGTAGATAGTTTTATATCTTTTATGCTTAGAAAATGCCTCTGCTCTCACTCAGTGATACCAGGGAAATGTGGATAATTTTGCATATTTTGACAGGCTGTTGGCAGGATTGACTATTTGTATGTCATGGGTAATCTGTCTTCTGATTCAGAAGATCTTGTTTGACTGTATTCCTTGGAATCTGATCTTTCTTCTGCTATGTGAGGCAGTGCAGGGAAGCAGTAGGTCTTGACCACCAAATGCTAAAATCATTTTATTAACCCAAAATCCTACTTGGTCCTTGTGATGTCCATCAGACAGGATGCTCGCTGGTTTGAAGTGCTGAGCTCATGTTAGTTCTCCTGGACAAAGGAAGCTCTTCCTCTTCTGTGAGGTGGAAGCCAAGGCCTCCCATGGGAAATCCCAGCTATTGAAAAAGCACTTAAATATAGTGGGATGTGACACTGGACATTTGTTTTTAAGCATCTGGGATGAGCATCTGGTTAGGTCTGGTCTGGGAATGATATCACAGAGCAGGACAGTGTCTCGAGTTCTCCATGGGTGTAAATACACGTTGTCTCCTGACAGCTTTTCCATGTCGGATTGCCCTGGGATGGCATTTGTAAGCTTGACTTCCCCAGTCATTTAAGTCTTGATCCTATAGACACTGAACATCTGTGCTTCTCATTTGGGTTGAGTACTACAGGTAGTCAGTGTTCATGTTGTGAGTGTTACTCCCAAGTAATGTCTCTTAAATCAAAAAATACTTATCCTTAAGGGCAAAAAGAAACAGTGTCCATATGGGAGGGAAGGGTCTGAGGGACAGAGAGCGAATGAACTGTGCAGACAGAGCTAAAAAAAATAGAACAGTGTATGAGGCTGTCACGTTAAAACATGATTTAAATAAATCCGTACGATTTTCTCACCAAAATAGCTTTTTACTCCAGAATGGAAGGAAATGCTCTCAGGACAAGCCTGAGTTTGGGAGGTCTTGGAAGTATAACAATGATATTACTCTGTCTGGGTGGGATGAAGAGAAGCTGCTCCTTGTTAATAAGCTGAGAAACACCACTGAGATCGTTAACATCACTGTGATCATTAACCTTATTCCTTGAAAGCGTTCAAGACGCAGCAGAAACAGGCAAAGAACCTGTAGAATTTACAATCAAATTTGCACCTAGGAGGCCACCTGTGCAAGTTCTACTGAATTTGGCTCAGGAGTGTGGTAAAATAAAACCCAAGCTGTGTTTCAGAAACATAAAAGCCTGATCCAAGTCTGCTGAAGTCAGTGGGAACACTCAAGCTGACATCACTGGGATGATGAGGCAGGGTTTGGATCATATGCTGCTCGAGCTGATAACTGAGTATTCAATTTATCTTTCCTCCTGTTTGTTCATTTATCATTTTTTCTGTGCACTTCTGTGTGGTGGAATGATGACAACCAACCCTGAGCTTGGCGGTTACACAGCATGGTAATGTACTCGGAGCTTTCCTATTTCATCCTCCTCTTCACACCATAGTATTTTTTAAATGACAACCTATTCACCCAGCAAGCACTTGAGATGAAAGTATTTTTGTAATTACTTCCTAACAGTGGGAAACAAGGAGTAGGAGCCTTTATCTCCCAGCTTCCTTTCAGAATTTTCATTTTCCCCAAAGAACCAAAGTGCTTGTGTGTCTGATGGGGTTGCCATGGCACTCGCGTCGAGTGTCTTTGTCCCAGGTGGGAAACATGTAGGAGGAAGAAATGATTTGGGACTTGCTCCTGGTTGCCTGGGAATGAAACCCTGGAATAGAAGGTAGAAGAATGGGAAGACTATTGCCTGCTTGGGAGACCTCCCTCTGCACTTCCCCAGGCACATTAGTGGTTCTCAGGGACGTTGTCGTGCCGGAGGGTGTCTGAACTCTTTCTCAGCAGAATTTCTCATGACCTGTGTTCTGGTGGAGGATATTTTTGATGCTGCACAGCCCACCACACAAGTTTATGCATCAGAACAATGGGAAAGATCGAAATGATTTCTGTGTAGACTCAGTACAACATGTTGTGTAACATCCTCTGTTCAGTATGGGCATTCTTGTATAATCACAGAATCCCAGCACGGTCTGGGTTGGAAGGGACCTTAAGGATCATCTTGCTCCACCCCCTGCCATGGGCAGGGACATCTTCCGCTATCCCAGCTTGCTTCAAGCCCCATCCAACCTGGCCTTGGACACTTCCAGGGATGGGACAGCTTCTTTGGGCGACCTGTGCCAGGGCCTCACCACCCTCACAGGGAAGAATTTCTTCCTGATATCTGGTCAAAAGTCTCTCTCCAGCTCTCTTGTAGTCCCCCAAAAAAGGGCCACCAATAACTTGTATTGATGGCAATAACCTGGGTTGTCTAAGGACATCCTGTTATTTATCCAGAGCTTCTGGAGCTTTTGCTTTTAATTTAGCCTTCTTCTCTTAAACTGAAACTTAAGTGGATTCTCTGAAGTTCTTCATCGAATATAGTTTGTGGGATTGGGTTTTTTCTTTTTTTTTCAGGTAAAAGTTTGCTTAATCTTTCTGCACAGAAAAGAGAAGAGCACAGCATGGTATAAAAGAAAAGGAGTGTTGGTGATGGATGTATAGGAAGCAAAAGGAAACAAAGACTTCATAGTGAGGAAAAGCTTATGATTTTTTTTAAGAAGGAAAAGCATGAGCAGGAGTGGATCAGAAGGTGCTGTGAAGTGACTGATGTGCTCTGTCTGTGTTGGGGAGGTGGTGCCTGATGATGAGAGCAGGAACATCCATCTGCTTAAGTCGTCTTCTATTCTTGGCAATAACAAAGGAAAATGATTTTTAAATAAAACCAAGAATAAAGGCTTCATTCCAACTGCAGGCACCCAGCGCCAGAGTAGTAAAACACACAGAAAAATCTGTATGAAGGGAAAATTGAAAAAATGGAGACAGGTCAGTACATTCAGCTTGTGGCCATTCCAAGGCTCATACCGTTTTCCAATAAAAACTCCCTGTGCCCCCAAATTGCATAGGAAGAAGAAAACTTTCACCAAACAGTGGTGATAACAGACAGAAGAGGTTTTTAAATATTGTGTAAGCAGGTGGTCCTATGCGAAGGAGCCTGTTTGGTTTATAGATGACATTCTCAGAGTAATCTGGGAGAGACATGCCAAGGTGAGGGTCACCCTTGGGTGGTCCATGTAGGACTGAGGTCCCTGGCTTGGATGTGAAGTGGCTCATTTCTGCTGCATTCTGGTTTGATCAGAAAGGTGCACGAGTTGGTTAAAAGTGCTCTTTATGCACCAGGACATACGTACCAGGATGGCACTGTCTGAGAATATGGGAATGGGAAGCAGAAGAGCTGCCTCATCGGGGGGAGTTTATGTGAATTAGAGGTCAGAAACCAGAGGAAATGAATCCTCCCACAGTTTGCGGGGGCTGAGGCTTGTTCATGTGTTTCACATGCGCATCCTACAAATTTAGGACCGAAATGAGAGGACTGAGAGACTCTTTCACTGAGAGCAAAGAGCCTTGTTTAATCAGTCTGTATTCTACAGCAGGCTTTTGATGGAAAAGGAACTAAAACATAGCAGTTTGTGTCATAACATAAAAGAGTAATTTCCATACCATAAGACTCTGTCTGGACCTTCTCGCCCTGAATTTTCTGCAGGTTTAGCATTTTTCCCTACTGTGAGACACCTGGTTTTTAATGGATTTGATGCTCAGTAAATTTATAGGAAGATTCTAGAAACAGCTTAAGAATCCAAACTGAGGGCAATTTAATTCAGTTATATCTTTGAAAATACCAGGATGGGATGTTGGCATCCCTGGTTTATGACCAAGAAGGAAAATGGATCTGGTGTGTTTTGAATGAGCGGTTTGGATGCCATGCTCCTGCTTTTGGTGGGGTCCATGTGAGGTTACTGTGGACTGACTCGTGCTGTACCCCGTGTATTACACCAGGATGTACCAGAGCTCATTTCACCCTTCCCTTCATCCCTTCAAAACATGGTGTAGATGATAAGTAGTCCAGTTTGTCATATGTGGGATGACACAGAATTGGGCAGCTGGAGCTGACAGGAATGCGGGTGGAAATTACTAACGTGAGAACATCAGCCTCATACTTCACATTGCTCCCAGTGGACTGAGTTTCTTCAGATCCATTTCTGGGTTACACAAGTGCATAAATCTTTCCAAAATGCAATAGTAAAACACTGCAGAGTAACAGCATGACCCAGCTGTTGTTTGCTAAGAAAACAGGGGTTTTTTTTCCAGAATACCTTGCCTAATCATTCTTTGGAGTATTCCAACAACATGGGACAGGATCGGCCAGATAATTAGGGTTCTGGAAGTTATTAAAAGTCATACAAGTCTGAATCTGCAGTTAGAGTTAGAAAGGAGGGAATTGATGTCTCAGCAAAGCTGACTTCTCCTGCATGGTGATGGGGAGAGGCTGACCTGTGGGAAATCTGTGTTGGATTCCATCAAATATCATGTGGTTTGGGAAGAGAACCCAGGGAGGAATGAAGGGCTTTGCTGGCTTGTACTTTAGGAGTAGCCAAGGGAAGTGTTTCATTGGTGTGTCTTCCTTTGCAGCATTATTGGCAGGGCCTATTTCTAAACATTCCCTGGAAAAGTTTGAGGACCTAGCCGTAGGAGGGATACCCTTGTGTCTCCTTTGGCATTTTACCTCTCCCACCAGGTAACAAGCAGGCTGCTGCCTCCCAGCAGTTAGTGACATGCCTGCAGGGAACAGGTTTGTCCTTCCCCTTGTTCCTGGCAACAGGCTCTGCCCATCAGGTGGCTAGAAACTGTAGGATTTTCCTTCTTCTCCCATATTTCTGCATAGGATGCCTAACAGTGGACCTAGATATTTGGAGAAAGCTGGATTCAGACACTCACATCCTCCATGGAGGACAGGGAATGATGGGTTGTGAGTGTGTGTGAAAACACACGCTTGATTAGCAAGTGCTGTCTTTTTATGAAATGACTATCTTGTAGCCATAAATGCAAAATCTGGATCACAAAGTTTGAATAACTGTTTGTTTGCCAAATAATTGTTCTGTAATCCTACAGACATCAAATAATAAATCAACACCACCTGGTTATTGCAAATTAGAATAAAAACTTCTAATTGCACTGATCATCTTGTGCAAAATCCTAATAATACCTAGAATCTTTCAGATAATAAATTTTCAGCTTCAACAGGGTTAAACACAGTGTAAACTGAGCTTTTTTAGTCTCCTCTGGAAACAGTAACAGGTGATGCAAGGCCATCCAAGGAACTTTGTGCTTTCTTAATGGAGAGCTCTGCTCTGCCTTTCCAGTTCTCCTCACTGATAGTTCCAGAGAACACAAAGTCACAATTTCCAGGAGGAATAGTAGTTGTGCTTTTCTCTCCTTGACAATAAATCTGTTAGATGTATTAAAGTAAGAGGCAGTAGTAACTCTGTTAATTATTTAGAGAAGTCAGATCAGTGGGAGAGTCAGTGATGGGTCTGTGGCTGCCCTTAAGCATCAAAATAACCTCTGGGCCTGAAGGGTTTGGATGTTTTTCCTTCCTTTCATGTCAGAGTTAATGTTGTATTAGTGTACCAATTTAGTATATACCCTGTTCCCTCCTGTCCAGGCTCTTCTGCTCTGTGTTTCCAAATGCTGTGGAGTGGTACACACAGATCTGAGAAGGTCCATGCAAGCAGACAGTGAAAGTTTGTGGGTCTGGGGATTTCTGCAGTCTGCAGCATGGACTAGCTTCCCACTGCCAGAGGGCAGGTTTAGATGGGATATTGGGAGGAAATTCTCCCCTGTGGGGCTGGTGAGGCCCTGGCACAGGGTGCCCAGAGAAGCTGTGGCTGCCCCATTCCTGGAAGTGTCCAAGGCCAGGCTGGACAAGGCTTGGAGCAACCTGGGGTAGTGGAGGGTGTCTGTTCCCAGGAGAAGAGGACCTGGGGGAAGAGAAGGAGCTGTTGAGGATGTTTCTTAGGAGTTCTGAATGTCGCTTGAGCAGAATCACTGGGGATGATTGCAGGCTGCTTCGCCAAATAGTGATTTACTTTTTACTTGGGTCTTGGACTTGCTAACCAAGTTAGGGAGCTAATTAGGAACCAGGTAAGTTAGTGTCTTTCTCTTCTTCTGTTTCTGGATGTCGATTTTCATTTGCCTTTGAGTACCTGTGATTTGATGAGGAAGATTCCTCATGGGGTTTTTTTCCCTTGCTTAGGGCAGAAAGGAAGCTCAGGGCCAACCCATGGTGAAACTGCGTTCTGATCTTCCATGTTGCCTCACAACATAGAGCAAGTATCTCAAACTTTACTTAAAACTCATGTTGTTGAACATGAAAAATTCAGCTGGTGCTTCTAGACGGACAGTAATTCCAAGTGTATCTCTTGCTTTCTTTTGATCTGTGGCAAAACCGGTTTTGAAAATTCCTGAGAAATACCTTGGAGTGAAACGGTAACTCATTATACTCTGTGGCTTATGAAGAAACACTAATTGATATCATCACAGATGATGTAACTAGTAGCATCATAGATTTTGTTGATTTTCAGCAAAGCCCTGTATTCCAGAGATCTCTGATAGCAATTAAAATCCGGTTCACAAAATAATTTATTACCTTATTTATTTACTTTTTGAATGCTCAGTTCTAACCAACAGGCAGTGAGTATCCAGGAACCATGTAATTAATTTAGGGAACTGTTTTAAATAGTTTGTCCTGAGCAGTCCTTGAAAATGCACTACCATATCCCCAGGTTCTGCTCAGGTTCTTCCATAGCCAAGTCCACGTTCTTTTTATCCCTGATCACAAGTGAATTTGCAAACAGATGCATTTGAGCCTCTGCTTTGGTATTTTAATGGTATTTTTCAATTTGCTTTTACAGGATTGATTCTTGATTTATTTCAAGCGCCTTTCCTTAATCAGAGTTTTCCTGCCAAGAATAAGTAACAATATATTTTCATTACTTCCAGCACTTCAAAGCTTCCAAGTTTCTGACGCTGAGAACATTTACTACTAGAAGTAAAAATCAGTCTTCCTTTAGTTAACAGTGCTCTTTAATAGGGAACACAAGGGGCGATAAATCAATTGGAAGTATCTGTTCTTTGAGGACTCACGCAGCACTGAGCCATGTTGTGGGGGTTGATTAGATGCTTGGTTTAATTGGAGGAAGGCTGATAAAGTTCTGACCTCCTCAGATCTGCTTGCTTCGTTTGCCCTTCATCAAACATGCTCTTTTTTTTTTGTTTTTTTTGCTGGCGAGACAGAATCATCATTCATATTTATTTTTTTACATCTGAAGTTTGTCAGGCTGCTTGGAAAAATAGGACAATGAAAGCCATCTGGGCATCCCGTCCACTTCCATTTGGAAACATCTGCATCGTTATTAGGAACGTCTCACCAGTACTGCAGTGAGCAGATGTGTTCTCTTTCCATCTCCACGCTCACTTAGAATTTCTGATAGTGAGAGAAATTTGATAGGCGCTAAACCCCAAATGCCTCTTTCTTGATCAGGCCCTCTAATACCACTTATTTAGGATGTTTGTTCCTGTGTAAAGGAGAAACTTGTTGCATTTGAGGGAGGAAGTGATGGAGAAAAGCCAGCAATTTCTCCTGCAGGTCATTCCATGTCTGTATCTGTAGGATTTAAAGCTGAGCACTTGTATGCTTGAGCCTTTGCCACGCAGGTTGACCCACAGCTGTTCATCAGATGTAACGCTCTGTGGAAATCCAGAGTCCTCTTCCTCCAGCTGCCCTGTCTCCATTCTTAAAGCCTTAAGAAATTGGACTTTAAATTTCTTCAAAGAGAGAGAACTCCCTGCATTGAACTTAACTTCCCTTTTCTGAACCTCACAGGTGATGGCACAGTATACAGGTGTTCCAGCTGCCAGTATCTCCATATAACTCCATATTTTGTAGTCCCTGCACAAGTTTACAATGAGAGTGGTGAGGCACTGGCACAGATAAAAGATAGGATTGTGTCTCCAATGCCAGGGAAGCTGAGGCAGAAGCTGGAAAGCCAGGGAGAAAGTGGAAAGCTGCGGTGCTGGACAGTGAGTTCCCTCAGGTGCTTTTCCATGGAAGAGCAAAACTGGACAACCAAGAGCATCGTTTAGGTACTTGGGACATAATAAGCTGCTTTCAGCATCTTCTGTGAAGGCTTAGCTGGGATGATGATCGTGTTTACAGCTTGAGTGGGATATTCAAAGACACTGCAGGTTATTACCCCAACTAGAATTGGGTAAGTTGATGCCCACAGTTTGGAAGTGGCTGTTCCACAGTGGCAGAGCTTCTATCCAAATCACACTTCCCAAATCCCAAGCAGATACTCTGTCTCGCTAAGGACTTGGATGTTGCTTTTTTTTCAGAATTTTTAGGTCAGCAGTACAGTGATCTTTCTTCTCAGTTGGGTTTTTAAAGTTGTTTGTTGTCCCAACCCAAGAGCCCCTTTGTGCAGATCAGCCTGGGGTTTTGGGACACCCCCTTCCTCTGTGGATGTGGTATCTGGGTAGAAAGGCCTTGTGCATATTTTTGCTGTGATCTTGGACACTCTCGTGGTCCATGGACTGTTGGGAAATAGCTTGGTCTTGGAGACATTTGTTGCTCTTGGAATGCTGACTTACAGTGCATTCATGGAAAAAAAAGCAGGAACCCGAGTTCAACAGCATTCAGTGACAGTTTATAGTTGGAGCTTTTCCTTTATATTTATGCCAGTGGAATTTGGAGAAATGGCTGAAATTCCATGTGGCGAGAAAGAGAGGCTTATTATCCGTGACTAATGCTTGGATACACTTTTTAAAATTGGAATTATTTGCTGTCGTGCCTCTTGTACTCTTCTGCTATATTGGTTGATTCTGTTGTCTCCTAATTTTGAACAGCCTTTCTTCCACCTTGGACTGCCACTCTCACATCACTCCCAGTGCCATCCTCCTTTGGGAGTTCAGCCACTGCAACCACACTATCAAACTGGGATCCAGAGCTGGGATAAGCTTGCCTTTGTGTTAGTTAGGGATTGAATCCAAGATGAAGGCTGCATTTTCAGATGACAGTATTGAAAATTGTACTCTTGATTGATTTTGGTACGTTGGATTGTCTTTCTTGCTGCGTTTTCTGCAACACAAGTAATATTTGACTAAGCATTTCTTCTTTGTGATTCTAAGTCATTAAATTTATTGATTAGCTTAAGAGGTCCTTTTATGTGTCTAAACGGAACCCTCAGGGTGTTTCCCTCCTTTTGCAGAGGAGAACTGTCTCTTCTTGTAATATTTCTAGTCAGACCCATTGTATTCTCAATGGAAAATTCTTCCTAAATCTTCTCCCCTCTCAGGTTCTTCTCCTTTTTATTATTATGCTTTTTCTCGCTGTCTCTGTTAGCTTTCCACCAGACTGGAGGGCTCATTAAAACAACACTGTGCAGGAAATGGAGAGAGGTGCAAGAATGGGACCGTGCTCGCCAAAGAGGGAAAGTTGGCAGCTCTCCTCTCACAGGAAAATTCCTTGGATTCAAGAAGCAGCTTCATTGAGAGAGTGTGCTACTGAAGGGGCATGAAGCGCTTGGTGAAGTGTCATTCCACAAATAAATGGCATTTTGGATGCTCACACATCGTGATGGGGTTCTAGCAATAATGTTCCAATCTATTTGAATTAATTTCTATATAGGAGTTGGAAATTTATGTTTTATCTGAGTGGTCTTGAGTATCAGGAGGGAGAAGGTGGGTTCTGAATAGAAAGAAGTACTAATTTCCTGGAAGATGCTTCCAGCAGACCTCACCTCCCATGGCAGACTGCAGGGATGAACCTTGCCGAAAAACTCTCCTTAGTCACAGCTTTTTCAAGAGAAATAGTCCTGTCTTTCAGGTCAGAATGGGAGAATTTATGATCATGACTCTGTGCTATTTTGGATGGGATCAGGATGGGGAAAAGGAGAGGGGAATGATCAAAATATCCTGTGTGGAAACAGTGCAAGTTAGATTCATAACACATCTGTGCGAGGTGCAGGCGAGGCTGGCGCGCTCGTAGGAATTTGGTGAGGTGGAAAGGAAAAAAAAGTGCCTTGTTGTGTAAGAGTCTATACGATAGAAGGAAAGTATAAAAGCGGGGTGGGTCCATAATGAAAAAAATCTGTGTCAGTTTCTGAAGACTGGTGTTTGGGCCTTGCAGAAAACTCTTCCCCGCCCTGAGTGGCGACAGGAAAGCACAGGTGGGACTCTCATGTTCGCAAACCAGTTCTGTGGTGTGACAGTGAAAATCAACTCTCTTAAGCTGCCTATTCGCTGGTTTTTTTCACTAAAAATAGTGTGATGTCAGTATGTCTGTAATGTCAGGCTGTGTGGTTTGCATAAGTGTATTACACTTACTCCGAGTAATTATAGCCAGAGCTGTGGGTAGATGAAGTTCTGCTCCGTAAGGAATTGTGAGGATTGAGAGCTGGCTTTTACTTCAGGACTGTTCTCTCCCTGTCAGCCCTTCCACTTTTAAAATCCTCCCTTCCAGAAAATGCTTGACCAGAAGACAGCAGAGGCTTTGACTGACTTTGTGATTTCACAGAATCTGCCTGTGTGACACTGAATACTATTTTTCAATGAAGAATCAGAATTTGTCGACCCAGCACAGCTATCTGGAGTATATTTATAATCACTCACTTTGTGTATTTTTTTTTCTCCAAAAAAAATTACTCCATAATCATTAATTCAGCCAGTTCTTGTTTACAAGTTAATTTAAAAATTAAGGATTTCAGCTTGAGATAGAGTTGATGGGCAAATGAAACTCTGCAAAACTTCTGTTTTACATACCTTAATACCTAAATACTGTAATCCAATATATGTATCTAAATGTAGTGTATGCGTATCATAGGATTGTGGAATCCTGCGACGTTTGGGGTGGGAAGGGACCTCTCCTGCATGCAGACATGGCTCTGCTGCTGCCTGGCAGTTGGCTGCAGCAGTGGAGGAGCCCTGCCTTGGATGTGGCCGGTGTCACTGCAGGTGCACAGGCTCATCAGAAGGCTGGGCTCCAAAACCCAGCTGCTGGACTTTGTCCTGTCAGAAGGTTGGAATCCACTTAGTGCCAACTGAGCAATTAAGGACAATTATGCTTTCAGCTACATTAACGAGTAACGGGGGAGGAAGACATTGGAAGGAAGGGAACGGTTGTCGCACACCCGCACACTTTGTGACTCACTTTCACTGGCAGGGCGTTTGAAGTTCTCTTTGTCTCGGTAATATGGGCTGCATAAATATTTTCCCACATTTTTTTCCAGTTTTACACACTCAGTTATTCCTTTTATGTGAGTGATTACTGTGAATTCCATTCTCCTGTCTGCTTTAAACATTGATCTCAGCAGAAGCCATGGGATAGCTGAGTCTGCCCATGGTGTTCACACCCTTGGTTTCCACCTGTGCCAGTGCCCATGCGAGCGAATCACACTGAGGGTGTTGAAGAATAATTTTGCCTTTTATACCTGTAAAGAAGTTCATTCAGTTTAGAGTGGAACCAGGCCCAGCTATTCTTCCTGTTCTGTGTCTTCTGTGAACATGTGAGAGGTGGAAAGAAGTGGCTTAAGGCCCAATAAATTCAGAAATCTCCTTTGATTTCTTCATGTGCAAAATTTCTGGCTTTGGCACTTGGACAGAGCTTCATCTCTTCTCTCCTCCATTTCTCATTTGGCCTTTTAGACTTCAGGTGTCAGATGGTTGGACTTGAGACTCTTAGAGATCCTTTCCATCCTTAACAATTCTGTGATTCTGTGTTTTATTGTAAGAGGTCACATGTTCACTCCAGCTAGTGGCCTCCAGATGGATTATACAGCTTCTGGAGCTCCATCACAGACAGGCCATGGGAGGGCTGCCAAGGCAGCAGGCAGGACCCAGATCCCAGTGTTAACTGGTCCTGAATTTGTTGTGGTAGTGGTCTGCTCTGTCTCTCAGAGGTTCAGGAGAACTTGGAGCAAGTCAGTGAGAAGTGTGTTCCTGTCTCTTTCCTTTTACAGAAGAAAACATTCAAAGTACCTTTTTGCTTTTTCCACTGTTGCCACCACAGTGTCCTTCAGCATTTTTGTAGTAGCAGGTTGCTGTGCCCACCTTGTCACCACTGGCATTCTTCCCTTGGATTTTTACGTGTTTTCACTGTTGGTCATTACTCTAATGGGAGCGCTTAGCTGCCTCAGCTGCTTGTGGCTCTGCTCTCCAGCTGGACAGCAGTTCTGGCTCAGGCCAGGTGGGTAATGCAGAGCCCTTCAGACAAGCTCTTCGGCTTCTCCATAGGCAGGAGAATGCAAGTCTGTCCTGAAAAAGGGCAAAGATTCTTTCCTGAGATTTCCCCTCGCATAGATCATGGTGGGAGAGCTTTCCCCTTCGCATGGGTCAGAGTGGCAGGCCTCCGACGCGGGGATTTCGCATCATCTGTGGGGCTGGTCCATGTAGACGCTGAAAAGCTCTGGCAGAGAAACTTTCCAGCTTTCTGCAGCATTCTGTGAGAGCTCTGTGTTTCTCATGAAAGCTATGAAAACACTGCTACGGGTTTTTGTAAACTAATTCTTTATCTTGCACCTGCTGTTGTTAGGTAGTGTTGTTATGGTATACTGAAGAAAATATTTTCAAGTGAATGTTTTATAGCCTCCACCAATCATTCTAGGAGGTGGATGATCAATGACCAATGACCTTATGCCATGCAGGCGACCCAAGTTATATAAATCAATTTATAATTAATTAAATAACCACTTTCTTCCTGAACTTGGTCGTGTCGTTTCTCGCCGTTCTCAGTACAACAGCTACAGGTCCAGAGCACACATTTAGGATATTTATGTCAAGTATTAAATTGTACATTGGTGGCTTGTACAAGTCCTTCCTCAGCAGCTGTCAAGCTCCATCCCTCATCCCCAAGAGCTGGGGAGGGTGGTGTGTCCGTGTGCTGTGTGAGCAAGGCACTGCTCCCTGCTTGGAATAATCCCCTTCTAAGGGAACTGGGCTCTGTCCCCATGTCCCGCTGTTGTGTCTGGACAGTGTAGCAGGCTTTGCTGACTTCCAGAGGCTTAGGGCAGATAAAGTGGTGATCAGGGGGTAATTGCTGTTGACAGTGGGCAGTGGGCTGCTCGCTGATGAGAAGGGCTGTGGCTGGGCCTGCAGAAGATCACCAGCCAGGCTGTGTCCTCTTGCACTGTTCTTGTGGCAGTAAAAGGTCCCACATGTTTAGGTACACATTCCTTACATAGCTTTTAAAAACAAGCAGCTGCATGTAAGCGCAGCTCTCCCTTTATCCCAAAGAAATGAACAACCCAAGGAGTAGTTAGTGCCCTCGCTGTGGAAACTGCTCCCATTTGCCCCAGTCTTTGCCGCTGAAAATTCATTTACTGTCTTTTTCCAAGAAGCTGTGGCTGCCCTATCCGTGGAAGTGTCCAACATCAGGTTGGATGGAGCTTGGAGCAACCTGGTCTCGTAGAAGATGTTCCTGCCTACGGCCAGGAGGTGGAAAGAGATGGGCTTTACGCTGCCTTCCAACCCAAACCATTCCATGGGTCTGTGAAATAGGAAGCTTGGCTCCCGCCATGCTTTCAGCCAGCTGGCAGAAGCTGGGTCAGATGCCAAGAAGTAAGGAGTGAGAGAATTTTAAGGCCTTGCTATAATGACTTAGTTAATGAGCTCTGGGGAGATTGCATCTCTGCCAAAGCAACTTCCTTGAGCGTTGGAAGCTCATAGTAGTGTTCTGGTGCTGAAAATGCCTGCTTAAAGAGTTCAGACCCTGGAATTCCTGGGAAGCCTGTTGGGATCTCAGGGAAGCTGCCCAAAAATGCAGACAGCTCAGGCCATCCAGCATTTCTTCTTCCACTAAGTTCTGAATTAGCAGATAAATTATGAATGCAACCTGTGCTTTCAAAATGTAGTGGGTACCCCCCTTTCTGGATTGCTCTGTCATTTTACAGTGCAATATTCCAGTTAGGAATCCAAGGACGCTTTAAGCATACTTTACTTCCTTTGTGAAGTGAAAATGATTTTTGGGTTGATGTAATGATGCGTGAAGGCATGAGTGCTTTTAAGGTAATGCAGAGCTCTCTCATGTTCCTGGGAGAGTGTCTGGCTTGGAAAGTCATGGATTCAATGCTCTTAAGAGCTGGAAACTTTGGTGTCAGCACCTTATTAATCCAGAGAGATGGGACGATCACAGTTAGCACGATTGATTACTTAAAAATCAACAAGGCATCAGTCTCAAAGGCCGTGATTTAGTAACAAGTCGCCATAATGGAGAAAGTCACGAGTTTCAGAGTTACATCGTAATTTATAACTTTTTGGTCCAATGAGCAGTTAACGTGAAACTTTGTTTTGACTTTATAACCTATCACCTTTACTACTTTTTAATGCATTGCGTCTGTTTCACAACCAATGGCTTATTAGCTCACGTACACACCTATGCTTCTATTGTAACATCTAAATTCTTAGCTTAAACTGTAAAATCACATTACTATACTTAAAAACCCTTCACCATATCACCCAATACATTTTCTTACTTATAACTATAGAAACACAGGTTATGGTTCTTCTGCTTAAAGCCTGCAGAGCCTTGCCACTACATCAACCCAAGTTCTTTCCAGGGCTGTAAATCAAATTTACTAATGCTTGTAGAATTTTCTGCTTCTCTTTTTCCCACACTTGGGGAGTAAAACCTGGCCACTCTGAGCTGTAAAAAACAAGCCCTCCCATACCCAAACTGGGTTTGGTTCCAGCAGCCCAGGTACCCAGGTGTGCACCTCAGCAGTGGGCCAGGCTGCACATTGTTGCTGGCTTACTTTTTCTCATCTGCAAACCAAATTTCAGAGCCTCTACAGATGTTTTTTGCTGTACTTTTGGACATTGATACAGATGATGATTTTGCAAAATGGGATTTCTTTTCCTTTTTATTTTTCACCTTTTATTGCAGTTGTGTTTAAGGGGCTCCGTTGATACTGAATTGAAGAACTTGGTATGGTGTAAAGTGACAAAGGGATGGCTTTGTTTGGCTTATTGTGTCTAACGTGTGACCCACAGGCTTCTACATGTCCTCTGTCTGTATGTAAGCACCAGCAGAAGGTGTCGCCCAGGTCTCCTAAAATGCCAGACCCAAATGCTCAAGTCTTCCTCATATGTCCAAATATATTATGGCCTTTACCCAACAGAATGTACTCGTGGGAATAAAGTAGAAAAATTCAATTTATGACTATTAAAGTCTCTGAGCTACATGTGTAAGTTGCTAAACTGAAGGAAGATTGACAGCTTGTAATAATGTCTTGGTAAAAGACCTGGAATTGTCAAATGTCTTGGTAAAAGAGCTGTTTTTAATATGTTTTCATACTTCAAAATTCAGGGTCAAAGCCAGACTCCAGCCCTACTCATAATTTAAGTTTTTTGAATAATGACATGTAGTAAATATATATTTTTAACCTGTTCTAAAAAAAAATTCCGCATACAAAACCAACCACCAAGTCACCCGTACCTTCAAAATAGAATTATGATGGAATTCTTGCTATATATATAGAGAGAGAGCCAAATAATTAAAGAAATGGGGCAAGGGAGGATTTCTTGCTACTAGGCAAGCAGTAATTCCAGGAGACATGGTTTGTAGTTCTAGGATAACTACCTATTGGCTAAGTTGGCTGTTAGGGCTAAAGCCCAGCTAAAAATAAGGTGCAGAGCAGATGAGCCAGGGCAAGGCCAGGCAAGTCCTGAGGCCGTGTTAAGCCAGCGTGGAGCTGTGATCTGGCATTAGTGGTGGCGAGATGAGGTGCTGGCGTGTCTGTGGGCGGTGCAGAGAGCAGCCTCTGTGGCTTCTCCTCTGCTTGTCCAGTGTCCTCCCTCAGCTTTTGATTATTAGAGGGCAGTATCTTTATTCCAAACAAGCTCGGTTTGATCCTGAGCCTTACTCCTCTTCTTTTGATTGTGTGTTAGAGCCTCACAGTAACATTTCTGCCAGCACCATCCTGACTAGATTTCCACAGATCTAAAAGCACTTTCACCATGAATCAGGTGAGTGCAGAGCTGTTGCAGACTGCCCAGGAAGTGTGTCAGACGTGTACTCCAGCACTGAGAACTCTGGAACAGGCTGGCGTTCCTCTTTGCTGTTTGTTTCTGCTCATGGGATAGAAAAAGAACAGTTAATAGTTGACCTAAATTCAGGCCTATTTAATTATAGTTTCCTTAAGTTCTGGCTTTGTTCTCTGTGTGTTTGCTGCCAGGTAAGGATAACCTGCAGTCCTAGAAAGCCTCATGCCAGGGAGGCAAGTGATGACAAGAAAATTACAGGGTAAAATTCCAGTGTTTTCTATTGGAAAAGTTTATCCTGAGTTGGCTCTAAACAAAATTCAAATACATAGAGGATTATGCATTTCTACGTGGCTCCCTGAGTGTGCTGCTGGCATCGAGCTCTGGTGTAAATGAGGGTTAAGAGCTGTTTTCGCTGATGGTGCGTGGAAGGGAAGAGCCTTCCTGTGATGTCAGAGCAAGGAATATAGTGCAGGAAATCTTTTGTCCTTCCCAGAATCACCCTGCAGCTGGAACTGCTCAGGTACCGGAGAAGGACATATTTCATGGAAGCAGTCGGCACTTCAGAATGTTTCCTTTGCTCTTTTAAGTGTAAGAACAAAATAAGATAGGGTCTGTGTTTATGGCCCATGGAGTTAGTGCATTTCGTGACTAATCCTGCAGCCTTGGGATTCAGACCTTCCTTTAATCCCTGTTTGTTTGTAATTCTGCCAGTCACTGTCACTCCAAAGGTCCCACTGGAAAAGAACATAAACAGAGGTAATTCTCCGAGCTTAATCATTTCAGGAGGTCTGCATATGAGGTCATAAGAACTTTTTCTCTTTTTTTCTTCGTTCCTTAGTGAAACTGTTGTGAAAGTGGAGCTGTGTCTGAACCTGGTTGCTGGCATTTTTATTTCCATTAGGAAATGCTTTAGTGTCTTCGTCCTCTGCTAACACCTCTTCTGACACCAAGACACCTTTATGAAAGGTGACACCAGCACCAAACCTTACCTGCCGCGTCCCAAGGCTCACAGGTGCAGCAGCACTTCCATCCTCATGTGGTGAATGACATCTAGCTGATGGAGACTGGGAAATGATGGGGGAACAGTTGGACTTGATGGTCAGAAGGGTCTTTTCTAACCTCAGTGACTTTGTGACTTGTGGGTTGTTCCGAGTTTTTCTGGTTTGGTTTTTGTTAATGCTCAAGTGGTTCTTCCATCTGCCCTGAGGGAAGTGTTAAATCCAGTGTTCTCGTCTGTGTAACTGCACTGTTTCTGCAGCAGCAGAGCTGGCTTGTTTTGTGTTATCAAAAGTTCATAGATAATATTTATTTATTGTGAAATATCCCAGAGAGAGACTCTGCAGGGGCTTCTGGAAGCGCTTCACGGATACAGCCTTGAACATACAGTGAAACATCAAGTAAAACTGTGTATTTTTATGGCAAACTGGCTCCATTGGGGTCACTGCAGAGACAAACTCTTCCCTCAGCCCCCAAAAACAAACAAGCAGAAGTTTTGGCAGCAGTTGAGCAACCAACAAACTCTCCTACAGAGACACTGACAATATTAAGGATCCAAATCGTGGAGTCAAGACTGCAAGTCCCAGTGTCAGAGCTCCACATGGGAAGGGTGTTTGGGGCAGGGACCTCAGGACAAGACACATTCTTTTCATGCCACAAAACTGTTGTGGTAGTGGTAGAAAGTAATTTGATGCTTCTGGAGTAAAAGGCAGTTTCAGGCAATTCTTTAAGAAAAGATAAAGCAGAACGTGCAACTTGCCAGAATTTTTCTTTAAGGACCTAATAAATCAAAGCACATGAGTTCCAGCACATCCCAGAACCTAAAGAGAACATCCTGTCATCATATCTTAGCCCCGACGACCTGGGTGGTTTCTGTTGCTGATCCCTCACAATTAGGCAGTGCCGGCAGCACCACAAAAATGTTGCATGTACACAATTTGTGTGGAAATCAGTGAGAATTCTGTTGGAACTGTTTGGAATGTGCGCTTGAACGAAATGATTCTTTTTTTCTTCACTGGTTTTTCAAAAGGCACACTTCAAAATAAGGCTCAGGAGGCGGTGACAGGATGGACTGGCCTAGTTTCCTTACTTTGAGAATAGGAGAATGGAATTTTTTAGTAGCTGCAGAACACGTCTGTCCCTGGGGACATTTTGTACATTAACACACTCTCTGGAAAGGGACTTAGATTGATCTCAGTTGGTTCCATACTGGTTTCTCATTAGTTTAATTTTGAATCAGTGAAGGTGTGGATGTTCCCTAGATACTTTTCCTAGCTGTATATTCAGAAAAAGGCTAAATTGGGCAATTGAACATACATGAGGAGCATGGATGGATGGATGGATGGATGGATGGATGGATGGATGGATGGATGAAAGGATGAAAGGTGTACATACATATTTGAGGAATGCTTCTATCACTAGCACAGAATTCAGCCCGNTGGATGAAAGGATGAAAGGTGTACATACATATTTGAGGAATGCTTCTATCACTAGCACAGAATTCAGCCCGCGTATTTTACAATGTGAAATAAGATAGTAAGAATCTCCCATGTGAGCGATGCTGAGGGTTCTCTTTAGGTGCACAGAGGGTTAGTTGATAACAGCATTGATGAAATTAGATTTGGGCAGATCACAGCTTTATTTAAGAGCAGGGAAAGAGCTGTAGTTCCATTATTTCACAGTTACACTCTAGGACAAACACACGCTGTAACCCAGAATAACCATTTCTCTTGGCACAAGAGCATGGGTTCATCTGTTCCTACAGGTGAGATCGGGATGTAAGTGATGCAGGTGACTAGCAAATTAAAAAAGGAAGAGATAACAAACCAGCTAATTCCAAAATGAGATTAGGACGGATTAGTCTGTCTAGCTCAAATCCCCAAACAGCCAGACTGGTTCTGTGTGTTTCTTCACCATTGCCTCGCGTTGTCTTTCTCCCAAGTGATCAGACTTGAGAGGAAATGGCCTCAAGATGTGCCAGGGAAGGTTTAGGTTGGACATTAGGGAAAATTTCTTACGGAAAGGATTGTCCAGCCCTGACACAGGCTGCCCATCCCTAGAGGAATTTAAAAGCTGAGTGCGTGCGGCACTTGGGGACATGGTTTAGTGGTGGCCTTGGCAGTGCTGGGGGAAGAGTTGGACTCGATGGACTTAAATCCCATGCATTGTGTTAAGTGCTTGGCCGTGGATGCAGACTGCATCCTCTGAAGCACCTATTGGCAGTCTGTGTAACCTGGGATTGAGCCTGATTGTTTGACTCTGAAGTCACTGAAGTGCTGCGTCATGGAAAACAGACAAGAGAATAGATAAACCACTCATGTGACCCAGTATTTTTTGGACAGGGCACGGCAATTAGGGAGAGGACCCAGCACCCGACTTCCCAGCAAGGTGTGGGAAGTTGGCACCGTGGGCACTGCAGTGTGACAGCGTTCCAGCTGGGTTTCCCTTGGATGCTGCTCTTGGCAGCTTTGCCAGCTGGAGTGGTTTTTGGAATTGAAGTGGATGTACGATTTTCTCACTGGTGTGCTATCCCAGGGTTGGCATACTTGAGAGCGCCTGAAGACACAGGAAGGGCCAGTTTGTGGACTTGCAGCCTTGGCATTCATGAATTCCAGCACAGAGGAGAAGGGCTGGAAGTTGGCCATCATAGGGGAAAGTGCCCTGATACAGCGTGAGTGGAAAGCAGGACTGTTCTCTCCATCCACTGGATGCTGGTTGCTCTAGCTGGCTTTGTAGAGCAGGGAGATGCCTGTGTGTTTTTGGGAAGAGTGGGGGAACAGGGATGCTCCCTGCTTCCTGTCACAGGGACACAGGAACCATAGTACGCAGCTCATTGTGTGCACCAGGAGATGTTCCTCACTGATGTTCATTGCTCAGAGACTGTTGGAGTACTGGTGTAGATTTGGAAAGAGCCAAGTAACCTACAGCTGTGAGGTTTTACGTGTTAAAAAATCCCTGGGCATGTTTTGTTTTACTGCCATAAGTGGAAGTAACAGTTTTGGATTTTGTGTGTGGCATAAGAACTGTGATAAATTACAGACCCATGTGGTTGAATGAATTTTTTTATTGGTTTTCTGGTGATTTCTCCCAGCCCTACACCACGAGAATAATTTCTTCAGGGTTTCTGATGTATTTTATCCAGAGAAGTGGTGACTCTGCAGGTGAGGATGCTTTGTGGCAGGGTGTTTCTGAAATGGAATTCCATTGGTCATATAATGGAGTCACAAAATGGGTTGGGTTGGAAGAGACCTTAAAGGGTTGGTTTGGAAGAGACCTTAAAGACCACCCAATTCGAATCCCCTGCTACGGGCAGGGACAACTTCCACTAGACCAGGCTGCTCCAAGCTCCGTCCAGCCTGGCCTTGAACACTTCCAGGGATGGGACAGGAATTAGCACTCCACTGATGGCAGACTGTCCTTGCAGAGTCCCTCCTCACTGGCCTCGGAGCACTGAGTTCCCTGCATGGCCACATTGAGCAGCAGCTGAACGAGACCCTGCGGCGCCGCCGCCACGCGGGAGATGATGACCACAACATCGAGGTGCTGCTGGGGGTGGACGACTCTGTCGTCCGATTCCACGGCAAAGAACACGTCCAAAACTACCTCCTCACCCTCATGAACATCGTGAGTATCTTACAAAGCACTGCATGGCTTGTTTGGGAGCTGGAATGGCTGTTGGGAGCTTTTGTAGGAGCACCGGGTTTGGGAAAAATAGCCATGGGATCATTTTGACTGCTGCTTGAGAAAGTTTTCTGGTTTTAAGATGTTCCTTTAATTCATCTTTTTCACAGTAGTTTCCTAGGGAACATTCGAGGGTAATTCCAAAAATTTGGAAATAGTTGAAAAACAGTAAGGAAAAAATGTAAACTTGATCCATTTCTAGTAATTCCAAGCTTCTTGCACAACACAGTGGAGAAGAACTGATTAAAGCATAAATATGTAGAGGAAAAAGTGTTCTAAACTCTCAATGGCTCTCTGACAGAGCAAACCTTTTGATAATACCAGTAGATCTGTCTTAGAAACTGTGGGATATCATAGGGTTTTCCAGGAAAGAAAAACAATCTCTTTAAGGATGAAGGTGAGGGACTAATTATTCCCATAATGATTCCCGTTAATAATGATTTTATGGATGTAGGAATGATTATTGTATGTTTTACACCCTTCTTATTCCTGGAAAAATTTTTAAAGGATGCCTTAAGCTTACAGTTCATCTAAATTTGAGAATTTAGAATCTGAGAGGAAAAAAATTATTCCTGTATGAATTTACCCCAACCAATGTGATGTTTTCCAGCATCACTCAGAAAATCATTTCCTTTTTCCCACATACCCCGTGGAACATCAACATTAAATCTCCATTACACATTATTGCAGAATATTGTCTTTTTGGTTTTAAAAACCTTTCAGTGAGCAGCAGGGTTGATCCATGCCCCAAACCACTTCCATGTTTTTTACACACCAGCAGCTCCATCTGCTGGGAGCAGCTGTGGGGCCAAAGCCAGGGTGAGCTGACACCCTGCTGTCCAGAGCCACTCAGAGAGTGGGATAAAATGGGGGTTATGGGGAAATCTTGAAGACTTGAAGCTTTAGGTCAACTCCAGGGTCCTTTTTGTCTCCAGGCAAGTCACTCCTGTGTCTAGAAAACTCCCCTGTTTTCTATTGGCACAAAGGAAGTTGTGAACATTTATCCTGGCCCAGCCCTTCATGGGAGCGATGCTGTTGCACTAATGGGGAGAAAATAAGAGAGGAGTAACTGACCTTTGGGATGATTGCTTTACAGCCTGAGCTCTGTGCTCATTCTCTGTCCCACTGCCCTGCTGACACTGCTCTCAGGTCCAGGGATTTCAGCTTTAAACCATGGGCTGAAATCCTCGTGCCAGGGCCCACAGTCTGGACAAC
The DNA here is from genome assembly GCA_013397865.1 of Struthidea cinerea. NCBI lineage: Eukaryota > Metazoa > Chordata > Aves > Passeriformes > Corcoracidae > Struthidea > Struthidea cinerea. The sequence continues at coordinate 208,124 of VZTI01002739.1, forward strand.
TCCCAGTGACCTTTTTCCCTGAGGGGAAGTTCTGTTCAGCCTGACTGTAAAATAAAACAACCCTCTAACTCCTGCTCAAACCTACCAGTCTCTGAACAGGGGTGTTTATTTCTCACCAATTGCCCATAATATAATATTTATTTTGTTTTTAGGGGAATGAGGAGCTTCATTGAGGACCTGCAGATGTTTCACACTCTGGTGCCAGGACATTTCTCACCTTCCCAGACACAGGGAAGGGCCTCAAGAAGGACAACTTTGGGCCCATCTGCATAATTCTGTTTTTTTAACTTCCCTTCCACAAAAGCCTCTTTTTAGTACAGAAGTGACCACAGAATTCTAACTGATCTTGAAAAAGTAGGGCAGCAGTATAAGTTGCTCCTAAAAAAAATACTCTTCAAAACAAGAAGCACTGGAAGTGTTCCAGGCTAGCTTGGACAAGGCTTAGAGCAACCTGGTCTAGTGGAAGGTGTTCCTGCCCTTGGCAGAGGCGTGGAATGAGATGAGCTTTAAGTTGCCTGCCAGCCCAGATCAGTCTGGGATTCTGTGATTTGCAGGGTGTGTCCTTGAAGTCTTTTCCCCAATCCCCTTTTCTTTGAGCACTGATCAATTAAAAGTGAGAGGAGGTTTGACATGTGCTTCCCAAAGTTCCATGTGAAGGGGGTATGTGATGACAGGAAGTGAATCTACATTTTTCACTGAGTGGAAACGATCCAAGACTTGAATCCTCTTCTGAGGACTGTAGTGGTACAAGCACTTGAAATAACATCTCCGTGGCCTTGGAAGTTCCTTTGGTATCATCAGTGGGTTTTTTTCTTTTTAATTTTTCCTCTTTTTTCCTCAGGTGAATGAAATTTACCATGATGAGTCCCTGGGCGTTCACATCAACGTTGTGTTGGTCCGAATGATCATGTTGGGGTACGCAAAGGTGAGTGAGCCACTTCTCCACCTTCATCTCCTGGGCAGAAAATCCCAGTTTACCTGAATTTGCTGCCTTTAGGAGCCACTAGGTCTAACGTGTTGTGCTCTCAGTCCATCAGCTTGATTGAAAGGGGGAACCCCTCGCGCAGCCTGGAGAACGTGTGCCGCTGGGCCTATCAGCAGCAGAAGTCAGACATCAGCCATGCCGAGCACCACGACCATGCCATCTTCTTAACCAGGCAAGATTTTGGGCCCGCTGGTATGCAAGGTAATGCAGCTGACCTGGACCAGAGCTCTGGGCTCGGTGTTTCTTGGCTGGCATCTGCCAGAAAAGAGGAAAAATTAGGAATTGCATTGTGAGCCCCTCGTCTTGTTCATTCCTTTTTCAAAAGCAAGGAGACCTTGCCATGAGTCCTTGCCATTTATATCCAACTGTAGATTGAACTTCTTTCTTTAGAGTTGTAAATAAATACTTCTTAACTCTCTTCAAACTCCTGTGTATTCAGGGATCACTGGGAACCTCAATGCACGTGGCATTCCACTTCCCTTTATTTTATTGCATCTTTCACCATAGATTTCCATTTATAGACATCCCAGCCACTTTGACACCTGCATCCATCCTTTGGACTTGGGGAACTAATGATAATGGGCAGGAATTCCCAGAGTTTGGGGTGTGTCAGAGCAGGCACTGGTCAGGATGAGGAGCCAGGCAGGCTGCCCTGGCCTTAGAGCAATGTTAGCTTTTCCTGAGGAAGTTGACTGGGGGGGTCTCATTTAAAATCCACGTGCTGAGCACAAGACTCAGCCCTGATGTCTCTCCGTAGGATATGCTCCTGTGACGGGCATGTGCCACCCAGTCCGGAGCTGCACCCTCAACCATGAGGATGGGTTTTCGTCAGCCTTTGTTGTTGCTCATGAGACTGGGCACGTGTAAGTGCAACTTTTATTATCAGATGACACCAAAATGCAGTGCTGCACTTTGTGCTTGCTCCAAGGGGGTTGGGTTTAATGGCCCTATGGAAGATGTCCTGTTTTTATTTCCATCCCCCTGGGAGTGCAGTAGTGGTTGAAGCAATGGAGAGACAAGTGGCGGAAGAAAGGAAGGGGAGGGAGGGTGAACTTGTTTTCTCTGGGGTGAGGGAAAGGTCAGGAAGGGACCTGGAAGGTCCAGGCAGTGGAGACAGGAGCTGGTTTGAGTGTCCTTCACTGCCTTCTCCCCATCCGCCTGTGCTGGTGGGTCAGATTTGGAACCTCTTCCATAGCTATTTCCTTACAGTTGTTTTTGCAGTAGCTCTGAGGGGGGTTCTTTGTTCCAGGCTGGGCATGGAGCACGATGGGCAAGGGAACAGATGTGGGGACGAGACGGCGATGGGCAGTGTCATGGCCCCCTTGGTGCAGGCTGCCTTCCACCGCTACCACTGGTCCCGCTGCAGCGGCCAGGAGCTCAGGAGATACATCCAGTAAGGCCTCCCCAGTGCAGCTGGTCTCTGATCCCTCTTTTTTCAGACCCTCTTTCCCTTCACATCTCTGTTAGAAAAGTTCCAACCCATGAATGCTGTATCCTCACTTGGGGCTGTTCCACAGTCCATCCCCGGGGGATGGAAGGTCTGTGGAAAGACCCCTCTAACTCCAGCAGGATTTGGAATAGGCCTCAGAATCCCAGAATGGTTTGGGTTGGAACGGACCTTAAAGCTCATCTCATTCCAAACCCCCTGCCATGGACAGGGACATCTTCCACTAGACCAGGTTGCTCCAAGCAAGCCTCACCCAACCTGGCCGTGAACACTTCCAGGGATGGGGCAGGAATTAGGAGTATACATGTTCTCATGGTATTTTTTTCTGTGTCTCTTTCCATAGCTCTTACGACTGTCTTCTCGACGACCCTTTCGAGCATGACTGGCCCAAGCTTCCCGAGCTGCCAGGCATCAACTATTCCATGGATGAGCAGTGCCGCTTCGACTTTGGCGTGGGCTATAGGATGTGCACCGCAGTACGTCCTGGGCACCCAGGCAGAGACACACAGCAAGGGGGTGGGGCCTGATGGGAGAGCTGCAGTGTCATAATCATTGGAGAGAAGTTAATAGAGTATTTAAAGAGATCTGTAAAGAGCTGGGGGATATTTATGGGGGAAACACAGTCCTCTGGGTCCTGTAGAATAATGGGAAAATGAGTGGCAGCATGGTCCACATGGCACAAACTGGTGGAAGCAATCCCAAGAAAGAAAAGGAAAAAAAAATCTCATTTTTGTCCCGCTTCTGGGTGTCTTCTTTCCTCTCCTCACTAGCCCAGGGCTGAGGGATGCAGGAAATAAACACTGCCCGGAAGATGCTGGGCTCATTGGGGTGTGTGAGATGGAATCTACAGAGTGGGCTGGATCCTTATCCAAAAAGCATAAACAAAATAAAAGATAGAAATAAAGTATAAACAAAATACAAAAAGTATTTACTTACCCAAAAACTATAAATAATTTCATGTTCTGCATTTCATCTCACGTCTGTTGTGTGTTTCAGTTCCGAACCTTTGATCCGTGCAAGCAGCTGTGGTGCAGCCATCCCGATAACCCCTACTTCTGCAAGACCAAGAAAGGACCTCCCCTCGATGGCACGGAGTGCGCCCCAGGAAAAGTGAGTCTGGGCTTTGCACTCTGTTTGTCCTGGGAATAAAACCAACAGTTACATCCATTTGGGCTGAAGGGCACAGAGGGAAGCGGGGAATTGCCTGGCATTCCCGGGGTGAAGTGAGAACATGGGGAAAGCGGGAGCCATGCTTTCCCAGTGGAATATTCTGGGAGCTGTACAAGGTTTGCCGTAGCACAGTTTGGGCATAGAGATTCCAGCTGAGGTGCAACCTGTTCTGTGACCTCTTTGTTATGTTTTTTGGGTTCTGTCTCATCTGCAAAGCTTCTGTCAAGTGCCTTTAGTAATCCAGGGAAGCAGATGATGCTGTTACTGTGGGATGGCTGCTCAGAACTCGTTATCCAGACACCCTGTGGCAAATGTTTGTGTAGGCTGAGGATTAGCGCCTGATTTTTCCCTTTAATATCCCTGTTAGTGGGTGTCCTGCTGCCAATCCATTTTCAATTATTAAATTATATTCAAATACCTGGATTTTCTTAGCAAATTCCCTTTATTCTGAGGTACAGGAGAGCCACTTGTAACATCTGAGTGTCCCCCAGGCAGCAGCAAAATGTTCCTGTACTGTACTTATACATTTGATTTGGGGATTGTGTCTATTCTCACCTGTTTTCCTGCCCCAATTCCCTCAGTGGTGCTACAAGGGTCACTGCATGTGGAAGAACACCAACCAGCTGAAGCAGGATGGACACTGGGGACCCTGGACCAAGTTTGGCTCCTGCTCACGGACCTGTGGAACTGGGGTTCGCTTCCGCACACGCCAGTGCAACAACCCAATGTAGGTGTGGGACTTGCACCCACGTGGGGGTCGTCAGAGGGGTCACTTGAAATGGCATTTAGGTTTTGGGTGGGCATGCTGTTCAAGCCCCTTGAAATGGGATCATTTTTGGAGAATCCAAGAATTCCTCAGAATTACAGAATCCCAGACTGGTTTGGGTTGAAAGGGACCTTAAATTTCATCCAGTTCTACCCGCTGCCATGGGGCAGGGACACCTTCTACTAGCCCAGGTTGCTCCAAGCCCCGTCCAGCCTGGTCTTGGACACTTCCAGGGATCCAGGGGCAGCCACAGCTTCTCTGGGCACCCTGTGCCAGGGCCTCCCCACCCTCACAGGGAGCAATTTCTCCCGGATGAGAACTTCTACAATGTTTTCTGCTCACAGGCCCATCAATGGAGGTGACGATTGCGCCGGGGTCAATTTTGAGTTCCAGCTGTGCAGCACTGAGGAGTGTCCAAAGCACTTTGAGGACTTCAGGGCGCAGCAGTGCCAGCAGCGCAATTCCCACTTCGAGTTCCGGGGCAGCCGACACCACTGGCTGCCCTACGAGCACCCCGACCGTGCGTCCTGCTCTGGGCCTTTAGTGACACTTGAAAGGGTTTGAAGCCATTCCCCTTGGCCTGGATATCTCAGGGACAGGCCCAGAACTCCCAGAAAAGCAAATAAGTTGGTTCCCTCCCCATCCATCTGTCTGTTTTGTCTGAAAATCAATAGTTTTGCCATAAATCCTGGATTTTAATACCCAAATTCCCTGCTCTGATTCAAATTTTTCCATTTTAGCCCCAAACTGTCAATATCCCCCCATTTATCCATTTATCAATTATCAAAATTGACAATTTTGACCCTAAATTAGCATATTATATCTAAAAATTAGCAGACTTGCCCTAAATCCCTGATTTTAACCTGAATTTTCCCTACTCTGACCCAAATTTGCCCTTTTTATTACCAAAGTCCCAATTTTCCCCCTTAACATGCCCCTTTATCCCTACAATTGACATTTTTGCTCCAAAGTTGTGGAATTATGTCTCAAAATCACAAGTCTTGCTATAATTTCTCCATTTTCACCCAGAATCCTCCATTTTCCCCCAAGCCACCCAGTTTATCCCTAAAATTCACCATTATGACTTCAAATTGCTTGTTTATCCCAAAAATGGATACTTTTTGCCCAAAAATGCCACCTTATACCTCAAAAACACCAGTTTTGCCCTAAATCCCTGGGTTTCTGCCCAAACTTCCCCATTTTCCCCTAAACTGCCCATTTCCCCCAAAAATTCCCCACCATCCACATGTTCCTTCCCAAACCACCCCGTTCCACTGCTCTGCCCCCATCCTCACCCCCAGACCTGCCTGTCCTTTCTCACTCCTTGCTCCATTGGTGAGACAGTTGTTGGGATCACACCCAGATCACTGTCCTCCATGCAGCCCTTTCTTTTCCCTGTCTCCACAGCTCCCAAAAGATGTCACCTGTACTGCCAGTCCAGAGAAACAGGGGATGTGGCTCACATGAAGCAGCCAGTGCACGATGGGACTCGCTGCTCCTACAAGGATCCCTACAGTATCTGTGTCCGTGGGGAATGCGTGGTGAGTGGCAGCTTGTCCGGGGACACTCCGGGGACAACTCATGGGAACAGCTCACGGGCAGAGAGAGACTTTGCAGATGTCTCTAAATTCCACATTTGCAGCATTGTAGTCCTCTAATTCCTTGAGATTTAAATTAAATTAGAGAACAGCACAGACCCACTCCATGGAAATGTTCAGCTTCTCTTCCACTGATTGTTTCTTATCATGGAATCCCAGACTGGTTTGGGCTGAAAGGGACCTTGAAGATCATCAGTTCCAACCCCCTGCCATGACCTTCCACTAGACCAGGTTGCTCCATGCCCTTTCCAGCCTGGCCTTGGACACTTCCGGGGACGGGGCAGTCACAGCTTCCCTGGGCAACCTGTGACAGGGCCTCAGCACCCTAATAGGAAAGAATTCCCTCCTAATATCCAGTCTTGCCCTTTTTTCTGCAGAAAGTGGGCTGTGACAAGGAAATTGGCTCCAGCAAGGCTGAGGACCAGTGCGGGGTCTGCGGCGGGGACGACTCCCACTGCCGGACTGTGAAGGGGACCTACACCCGCACTCCCAAAAAGCTTGGTAGGAATAACATCTGCTTACAGCTGGCTGGAGCTCCTGTTGGCTCGGGATTTATGTCACACTCACAGACACGGGATAATGCCATAATCATTCAAGCCTTGGGAATAATGGATGTAACACCATCCCTTGAGGCCCATCTCTGAGCCTGTTCAGGACAGGCTGCTGTCTATCGGCCTCTGATTTTGGATGGATATGAAAGTGATGGAGGTGTTCAGGGAATGCTGATGGTTTTTCCCTAGCCCGGGTAATCTGGTCATTAAAAAGGCTGATTGACCTTTTTCTACAGGGAAACATGTAAGCAAGAGGTGCCAAAAAGAATCCAAGTTTCTAGAAAACAGTTTCTGCAAGAATCCAACTTAAAATCCTGCCCGAATTGTCCAGCTTCCAAGGACTGGTCGTCTTGCCCAGATGTGTCCAAATCCACTGTAAATGCATTTGTCTATGATGTAATTTATATTTTTTGCTTGTAAAGAGCATCTGGGTGACACCCAATCAGTGGAATGACCGGACTCGGCTCTCAGGACACTAATTCCAGGTGTTCTGTTTAAGGGAAGACCAGAGGAGCCTTTCCCTTACCTGGAGGAGCTCACAGTGTTTCCCTTTCTGGGACAAAGGAGGCTAAAAACATTCTGGGTAAGTGCAATGGCTTGTAGGGAGAGAGGCATCCATGGGAATGGCAGTTCCCATCTTCCTGTAGACACAGACAGGTAATGCCAAACCAGGCAAAAACTTGGTGTTCCCTGTGCTCTAAAGGCGATGGAGGAAAAGACTGGAAATGCTGTTGGACACAGGCACTGCTCAGCCAGGACTATGATTTTCTCTATTCCCTGCTCTTCTGTTCCTTCACTTGGGTTTTCTCAGGAGCTGTGTATGTCAGGGGCAGGACAGACTGCCAGTACATCCAGTAGTCCAGAATCCAGTTATTTTGCGTAACTAAATCTGCAGTTGTTAAAAAGAAAATAACAGGAATATGAAAATCCCATGCACTCAGAGAACTTATGGGGCTCTTGATTAAATCTTGATCTATAAGTACCTGTGACCGATCCCTAGAAGGGATTCTGGTCTTCCTAATGGCAGTGCTTCCTTAATTTTACACTAATTACCTGTGATTTGCACTGGTAAATAACTGAAATTGAAACTAAGAATACTTTTCTTTGAGAACAACTTTCCACTTTCACTTCAGACATGACCATCTGACAGGGCAGTTAGTAAATTCCAATCCAACAACCTGGCTGAGGATTGATTTGGGAAAATAATGAAGAAGACTTGTGCTTGTGTCCTCACGTGCTGAGTAACACAGGAAACATCTTTTTGCCTAAACTGTTGGTAGATACTGCTTGGAGCAGCACGGCTGTAAATATTAAACTGATCCCAGCCGGGAGATGGCAAATTGATCTGTAACTAGTGTCTCTTCTCTCCCCGGAAGAGAAAAGCCCAGGGAGGGCCTGTCCCACATGTTAAAGAGCGATTGGCTCCGTGTCTCCCAGCCCTGCTCATCAGTTGCTGCTGGATGCCCTCTCCTGCAAGCAGAGCTGGGTCGTGCCCTGCACTCCTGACCGTGGCTGTTCCTTTCTCTTTTCCTCCCTGCTGCCTCCACTGACCCTGCACGTGCCAAAGGGTACCTTAAGATGTTTGATATCCCTCCCGGGGCTCGACATGTGTTTATCCAAGAAGACGAGGCCTCTCCTCACTTTCTTGGTAAGTGTTTCTCTGCTCAAGTTTGGTATGAGGCTTGAGAAGAAGCATGGGGTGCTCATGCCGGAGAACCTGAGGGATGAGAGAATCCAATGAAGGGGTTGGGTAAATGTGGGCTTTCCAAATTGCATGGTCAGGGCTTAGTCCAGCAGTCCTACAGCTCAGCAAACAAACATCTGCTCATTTGAATTCTCCAAAGTATTAAACTGACCCAAATTTGTATGTTTACTAACCAAAGATTGTGATGCCTCACATGAAATTGGGCACTGCCAGGGTGAATCAAATTTAGTATCTTTTAATTATTCCTATGGTGCATTGCAAAAAGCTGTATGGAATAAAAAATGGAAGTCCATCTTTTAATGGGTGTTGGAACTGGATGATCTTTAAGGTCCCTTCCAATCCAAACCATTCTATGATTCCAATTTTTAATGAATTGGCTTCTAATTGGAGCATAATCATCATCTTAATCCCCCCTGCACCTGGCTGTTGAGGTGTGCTGTGGAAACCCAAACTCAGGCAGTTACACAGGGCTCTGATTCCTCAGCTCTTCATTTACAGATTTTAGCATCTGGGACACACCTGTGTGCACAGAGGAAAGTAAAATGTGATGAAAATCTGTTATTTTCATAATCTGATGGAAATACCCCTCCCCGTGCCACCCCGATTGCTGCCAGTGCTGGGGAGGCACAACAGGCTCTGCTCTCACTCCTCCCAGCAATCAAGAACCAGGCTACAGGACACTATATCCTGAATGGGAAAGGGGAGGAGGCCAGATCCCGATCCTTCATCGATCTGGGCGTGCAGTGGGAGTACAGCATCGAGGACAACACAGAAACACTGCACACGGATGGGCCCCTGCATGACGCCGTGGTGGTGCTGGTGGGTGACGTGTCAGGCTCTGGGAACATGGGGCTTGGCCTTGAGAGGGACCTTAAGGACCATTCCAGAGCCAGACCTTGGTGTCTGTACTTTGCAGAGGAATCAACAACAGTGCTGGGTTTATGTTTGCTTATTCATAGATCATTCCTCGGGAGAATGACACCAGATCCAGCCTGACTTACAAATACATCATCCATGAGGATTCGGTGCCGACCATCCACAGCAACAATGTGCTGAGGGAGGACACGGACACCTTCGAGTGGGCCTTGAAGACCTGGTCCCAGTGCTCCAAACCCTGCGGTGGAGGTGAGCAGGGGATGAGGCACCTCTAATGAGACCAATTACCAAAAAATTGGGGGAAGGGAATGATTTAGAATTCTTGGCTTCCCTTTTGTAACAGCAGTTTGTTACTTTAGGGCTCAAGCTTAAAATACCTGAAGTGCATGATTGTTCCCAGGTGTCACACTTCCAGTCTAGGAAGAAAAAGGCTTCTTTAGGTGTTTAAATTCAGAGGCCAAGCCACTTTGGATGCCCAAACTCAGACATTGATGCTCCTGAGCATTCCCTGTACTCACAGTCTGTCCATGGCTCTTAAGCAAAGAATGGGGAATGCAAATACCAAAATACTTGTCCTGTAAACCCATTTAATAGGCCAGAAAACCCTATTTAAACCAAACATTCTAACAAGGACCTGATTCTCCTGATTTCTCTGATGTTTCCCAGGGTTCCAGTACACCAAGTATGGGTGCCGTAGGAAGAGTGACAACAAGATGGTTCATCGAAGCTTCTGCGAAGGCAGCAAAAAGCCAAAGCCCATCCGTAGGATGTGCAACCTGCAGGAGTGCACAGAGCCCCTGTGAGTGTGGCTGGGCACGGAGAGCAGGGATTGCTCCTTGGGACAGGGTAGCCCCAGCCAGATTGAGTGGGATGAATTTGATGGGATGCTGACAGCTTTCCAGCCTGCAGTTCCTGAATATGGAGGGGAGCTTCTACCTGTGTAAGCATGGATACTGATCTGATTGGGCGGTTGTAGTATATATATATATATATATGTATATACATATAATAAAATCATGGAATGGATTGAGTTGGAAGGGACCTTAAAGCTCATCTCATTCCAACCCTCTGCCATGGGAAGGGAGTCCTTCCACTTGATGAGCTTACTCCAGGGATGAGGCAGCCACAGCAGAACAAAAAGGTTAACAGTTGATGGTGTCTGACTCCATTTCCCTTCCCAGCTGGGCAGCAGATGAGTGGGAACACTGCACCAAAACCTGTGGGAATTCCGGCTACCAGCTCCGCACGGTGCGCTGCATCCAGCCTCTTCCAGACGGCACCAACCGCTCCGTCCATGCCAAGTTCTGCAGCGGGGATCGCCCCGAGAGCCGGCAGTCCTGCAACCGGGCACCGTGCCCCGCACCGTGGAAAGCCGGGCCCTGGTCCCAGGTGGGCGGCAGCGGGTGGGGGCAGCAGTGGCCTGTCCCAAAAGCCATGGCTGGGACATGGGAATTTCTGCCAAGTGCTATGACACAGGATGCCCTGATCTGCGCCCTCTGTGTCCAACAGTGCTCGGTGACTTGCGGGGAGGGGACGGAGAGCCGGCAGGTCCTGTGCCGCGCTGGGGACCGGTGCGAGGGGGAACGGCCAGAGTCCGTGAGGGCTTGTAAACTCGCTCCTTGTGATGGTAAGAGAACGGCTGGAATGGCTGCAGTGGGGGG
>VZTI01002740.1:0-109815 GCA_013397865.1 Struthidea cinerea
CTCTTTATCTAATACCAAAAAGGTGGAGTTGTAGGGGTTGGTGATGCCTTTGGGTAAGGGCGAACAGAAGCATCCCCTGGGATGCTTTGTTCCTTGGTATGGTCTGTCCCGGTTTGAATCTCCCGGTTGGCTGTAAGCCTCGTCACTCCCCTGGCATTCTCCCATTGGTCCCCATTCCCTAATCCCACCTTTCTCCCTGGCCCCGGATAAAACGAGGGCCCTCGTGATCGGGTTTCAGATTTGCTTTGGGAGTTCAGCTGAAAACATGGAATAAACCATCCAGCAGGATGATAAGCGAATCTCCTTCCTGCCTCTTTGTCACCTGACTGTATTACCGAATATGCTCCAGGTTCTGTGGGCTTGCGGGACCCCATGGAGCCGGGCTAAAATTACGGTAATAACAACCCCTTGAACATGAAACAGATGATAGGAATAATTTTAGGATGCACCCACCACACAGCCCCCCCGTTCTTGTTTTTTGGGTCAGTCAGAATGGCTAATTAAAATATGGTGCCAAAAGCTATGTTTGAAGTATAATGATCTTTGCGGACAGAAGATGTCTTCCATCTTCAAACTATTTCTCATTATGAAAACAGAAGTGAAAGTCCCCACATGCCACAGTCATTGTGTCTGGATTGCATTCTCCTAGGGCTAGAGCTTTACGTATTTCTTAGATACAAGCAAAGGAAAACACTGCAGGGAGCATAAAATGTATTTTGGAGGGCAAAAAGAGCAGCCTGTCAGTGTTATGCTATCAATTAGACCATCGATTCATCATGGCCTTTGCTATTACTCTCAGACTATGTGGAATGGAGTACAACTGTCAAATCTTTCAGCCTCCAGACAGTTCCAAACTCCCCCAAACTCCAGATATTTCAGAGAAAAAGAATTGTTGGTTCTGTCCAGTTTTGAGTGGAGAATTATCCACACTCAAAATCTGCCAATGCAGCTAATTCTGTTAACATAATTAAGTATTTTAAATATTTGAGTTACACACATGACTAAGATTTGTCAGGAATATACTGTCCACTACTCCAGCCACTTCATAGGGGGCCTCTGTCCATGGTGCCAGATCAGGCACTTTCTTACTCTCTATCTGCTACGTAAGTGGCACAATAGAAGACCTGAAACAATGAAAACTTTGCGAAAAAGTATCTGAAGAGTCTGAAAGACACAGTTTAAGACGTCTCTTTAACTCTCTGGTGGAACCCATGAAAAATCAAATTGCAGCAGTTCAGCCTTCTTCTAAAACAAAGGCTGAAGAATGTTATCCATGTAACCCCACACATGAAGGAAGTGGCTTTAGTCCCAAAAGTAAACAATATAGTAGGTAACAGCAAAGGCAAAATGGCAGAAAGCATACAACAAGAGTAGAATGATACAGCAAGAAAACATTGTCTCTTTTCTTCAAATATCCTCTTCATGATTTTTTCCTTCTGTATTAACTGCCATGTTGAAGAAAGGATTTAAAGAAGGAATAAGCTAAATCTATTAGCATTAAATAGTTAGAAAATGAAGCTCAGTAATCTCAGAAGTTTGGGGTTTTTTTGTATAAAACTCAACCTAGCAGAAGTGGTACCTTTTAAATTAACCTTTTCTGAAAAATACTCCAGGAAAAGACAAGTAAATTGGAAACACAACATAAGGTATCTAAGCAAGAAGACCATTTGTGAAGATGTCATCGCTTTCTTTTCTGCAAAAGTAATCAGGCCCTTACAAACTGCATTATAGCTCCATCTGTAGGAAGTTTGGACATAAATAATTTTGTGAGTCAGTAAATATACACAGGTATATGTCCACCAGCTTTGTGATTTCTTGTACCAGAAAGTGATTTCTTGTGTTTCTTGTTTCAGAAGGAAAACAGGTGAAAGGGAGGGTGAGGTAAAAAAATGCAAACAAACCCTAAAGTAAGACCATAACTCCTGTCTTCATCCAAGTTCACTGAACTGGCTTGTATTACTCAAAAGGTAGAAAAAGATCTTTTTGTAAGATACAGGCTTTCAATGTGATTGGAAAACACTTTTCAAAGTTCAGTTCCTGCACCTTAAGCATTTGAACTTTCTTTGAAGCTAGCCCATCTACAAGAAGCATTGGGAGAAGCATTCAGGCAACTACAGGCTTGTCAGCTTGATCTTGGTGGAGGGGAAGGTCATGGAGCAAGTTTTCTGTCACATGGCCCATGCAGGACAGCCAGGGTATCAGGCTTAGCCAGCACGGGTTTATGAAAGGCAAGTCCTGCTTGACCCATGTGATCTCCTTCTTAGACAAGGTGGCCTGCTTAGTGGATGAGAAGGACTTTGGGTATTGTCTGCCTGGACTTCAGTAAAGCCTTTAACAGTGTCTCCCACTGCATTCTCCTGGAGAAGCTGGCTTCTTGCAGCTTGGACTGGGGGCACTGGTTGCTGTGTTAAAAACTGACTGGATGGTGAGGCCCAGAGAGTGGTGGTGGATAGAGTTACATCCATCTGGTGGTCAGTCACCCCTGGTGTTCACTAAGGCTCAGTGTTGGGGCCAGTTGTGTTTAGTATCTTTATCAATGATCTGGATGAGGGGATCAAGTGCCCCCTCAATCAGTTTGCAGATGACACCAAGTTGGGTGGGCGTGTTGCTCTGCTGGAGGGTCAGAAAACCCTACAGAGGGGTTTGGACAGGCTGGATTGATGGGTCAAGGTTCAACAAGGCCAAGTGCTGTGTCCTTGGGTCACAACAACCCCATGCAGGACTATAGGCTTGGGCAGCGTGGCTGGAAAGTTGCCCCAGGAAAAGGACCTGGGGGTGCTGAACATGATCCAGCAGTGTGCCCAGGAGGCCAAGAAGGCCAGTGGCATCCCGGCCTGTATCAGCAACAGCATGGCCAGCAGGAACAGGGCAGTGATTGTCCCCCTGTACTCTGCACTGGCACGGCTGCACCTTGAATCCTGTGTTGTCCAGTTCTGGGCCCTTCATGACAGGAAGGCCACTGAAGTGCTGGAGTGTGTCCAGAAAATTACTGGAGCTGGTGAAAGGTCTGGAGCACAAGATGTGATGAACAGCTGAAGGAGCAGGAATTGTTTACCCTAGAGATGAGGAGGTTTGGTGTGACCTTATTGCTGCTCTCTACAACGACCTAAAAGGAGGATGCAGTGAGATAGGGATCAGTCTCTTCTCCCAGGTAACAAGTGACAGGACAACAGGAAACACCCTCAAATTGTGCCAGGGGAATTTCAGATTGGCTACTTGATCTAGAATTATACGCAAACTAAGTAAACAATACTCCATTTTTTTATCCTTGAGATACCTTAATTCCAAAACAAAGAGTGTGAAGTCAAGCATGAAGCAATATAGTATTTTCTGGCTACCCTGAGAAAATGGCCACACCCACTTTAGTTGATGTACAAGAATTACTTCTGTGTTTATATATATAGACTGTTTTCTTGGCATAAACAATGCTGTTTGGCTGCAAATTTGTATATTTTGTATTTTTGCAGCTAAATGTGGAGCTGAGTTTAGGGTCCTCTGGCTTCTGTAATTTTTTTGTAGAAAACAACATACTACCAGTAGAAGTTCATCTCAGAATTTGAGTTTAGCAGTGAAGATCTAGAAATGAGAAACTAAAAATCAAAGGGCGTTTTTTTCCTGACTACTGTAAGAATTCTTTTTCCTCTGTGGCAAGTCTTTGCAATTGCTTAGCTGTGAAATACTCTGCTGTCCTCAATATATGCTGCAATGTGTTACTGATTAGGTAGCAGAGATGCCGTGACAGAAGGTATTGTTACTATTACGTAAAATATTTGAAGAAAATTAATTAGCAACAACTTCACACCATTTATGGTATATTTGTTCTTCAGATACAGGCTTATCCTGTCACCTGTTTTCCACTAGTATGTGATCACACATCTGTGTGTATAACATACAGTAGTTTGTTTCGCATTTGCAAGCTACAGTGTCTGACAACAATTTGAAAATTCTTCTAGCATTTTCCCCAGTGGCTTGGTTTGTTTCTAATAAGCAACTCAAAGGCATAAGTTCTGTTTGCTTTCTGACTGCAATCTAAATAGCACATTAATATCAATCCTGATCCCTGAGCATGCTGTAATCTAGATTTATCCAGCAGGAAACCCCATCTGGGGAACAAGATGAAAGAAATTAATTTCCCAGATATAATAATTTTTCACAGTCTGTGAAGTGTGATCAGATTGTCAAATGTGATGTATTTAACAAACTGTACAACAGATTTTGAGAGTCTTCTACAGAATGTATCCTTTAACGACTCCTGATAATAATGAATTCTGGAAGATCCAGTGAGAGGTGCATGGTGGTTCACAGGATGAACTGTTATCCAGCTATTGCACTCTGGATCTTCTTTCGGATATTGCGTCATATTGTAATTTTCCAAGTAATTTGGCAGAGCATGTGTGATTACATTATCTTCTAGTCTCCTCTTGTAATTCTCAAATCTCTGAGCCAATTTCAACTGAAAGAAGGAGAACCTTTGACAAGTCTAGTCCGAAGAAGTTTTGGGTCATTACACATTCAACCTCTTGCTAAAAACAGGACTAACTTCACATTAGAATTTCAGCACAGAAGCTTGAAGGATTTTAAGCTCAAAACCTAACTTAAAGCTTGAAACCTAATTTCAAGCTGTAAGTCTAATTTCAAGTTAGAAGCTTGGCATTTTGTCCAGTCAAGTTTTAAAAATATCTTAAAAAGTGATTATCCATTTCCTAAAAATTCTCTTGGTAAAATTACATTTATAAAATTTAATGAAACCTGTCTAGTGGGTAGAGAGGTCAATAAAAGTGTCATTGTCAAAGAGAAGGCACATAGAAGGCAGTTAGTACACATTTTGCTTTACTTTCTCTAGTCAGCTACTCAGCTCATGGCTGAGGTTTATATGGCACACAGAGAAACTGGCAAGAAGGAAGCTAGTGAATACATCAAGGATAAAAAATAAACTTTGTTAACTCTCCTGTTTCCAGAATATATTGGAAAATGAATAAACATATGATGGTAAGCAGAATTTTCATTTTTCAACTATTTTTTTCATGTCTGTAATGTAGTTCCACTTCCTGAACAGCATTTTACATTAGAGATTTAAAAAGCAGATACACATAGCTAGCCCAGTTTAAGAAATCTTATTTGCAGACCTGTTTCAAATAAATATAAACCACTTAGAGATTCATTTTAAGCAGAATTAAGTTTGTTTTGGAAGGCTGAAATCAGACAGGCAGGTCTGTTATGTACTATCTAATCCTGCAATTCATTCACAAGTCCAAGAATGTACTTGATGTAAGAGAGGTTCTTTAGAAATGCGTAAGAGTAAAAAAGTATCAAACATTACAGAATGAATATCAGTGTCTCGAATGAGGCTGTAACACTCCTAATTCTCCACAGTTCTACAGCTGGGGACTAGAAATATACAGTCAACGCAGAGGTACTCAGACTTCAATAGCTAGCTAAACCTCGATTTATGAGTCAACATCATGGAAGATGAATGGCAAAAAATGGCCATTTGCACTGTTTATGATTTTCATCTGAAACAAAAACATTCTAAATGCAATATATTCTTATCATAACTGAGAGATTTTAGACTTCTGGTCTTTTTAATGACCCAGTCTAGTAAGAAAATATGTTTTATTGAGTGGGTGGCTGTCATGTCAGCTGTCTAGCACTGGAAGACAAAAGTCTTTTTTATGCAGTTTTACTTGAATATTTTATTGCACTTGATCAGACACACCAATAAAAACCCTCTTAAATTATTTTATATAATTTAGTACATTACATCAGAGGCAGTAACAAAGTTGAATACCTCTCCAAAGCAAACAGCTTAGGCAAAATTTGTTTTCCAGTCTGAATTCATTGTTGTTTAAATTGGTACCTAGCCCCTAAGTATTAAAGAAAAATAGCTTAAAATGATAGAAATAAATCTCAGTTTAGAGCTAAAGGCTTACATTTAAATCACCCTGAGAAACTGGTTATATATATCAGCATGGCAACTGTGGTTTCCGCACATCAGCACTGCATCCAGCTATACTTAGCAATCCAGCACTATACATTCTTGAAAGGGAGAGTGACATCAAAACCACTAAGCATTTCAGAGATCCAGTAATACGGACTGATTATTTCTCATTTCAGATGTGGAGATTTGTTTAGCTGACAAATTGAATTTTATTTCCTAGTCAACTGTATCTTTCAATGACCGATCATCATCCAGCCCTGAAATAAATGTTACCTGATTAAAGTAGTAAAGGTTAAAACATTTAAAACACATGCTGTAGAGCTCAGAAATCAAGTCAAGATGTGTAAGGGTATGAATTATTAGAGGATTTATGAAATCCGCCCTGAACAAATTAATTCATCAGTTTAGCCAAAGGCTTGTCAATGAATTCAAGAGCTTTCCAAAAAATGAAACATCTGTTGCATATTTAAAGGTTCTGTGTATATGTAAATGTGTAAATGTTGTAGATTATTCTCTCCAACGTGGGATATGCAGTTTAAATAAACGTGTTTGGAAGTTACTTTGTAATTGCTCGTATGTCCTTGAGGATCAGGAGCAGTTCATGAAGGATTCCAGCAGCCTTTGAATTCTCAAGTCTTGGGAGTTATTGAGGCAAATTATATCTTGAGTGAAGCTGAAAGATACATCCATAAATCTGCATAATGACATCATTGTCAAAACAACCTATGACCCCACAAGAGTTAATAGTAGCTTGCCTTTTTTTTTTTTTAAGGAATCAAGATTACATGGCTTTTTAGAAACAAGGTGAAATTCTTTCTGGATTCTGTTTTCTTTCCAAGATGACATCATAACCTAGGGTGTCATTTATCCTACAACTAAATACTGATTAATCTCATTCTGTTTAGAAAATAATTTGAGCATCTCAAACTCAGCTGAAAGAATCTGATGCTCTGTCTTTGTTGTGAAAGGATCGTAGTGATCCAAAAATTTGCATTAAACAAAAGTTTAAGCACTTTTTTCCTTCTGTATATTTATACAAATATTGTGCTGTAAATGAACACCCCAGATTCTGTAGAAAACTTACTTGTGTTATTTTTTACTAGTTACATAAACTTAATATGCACACAAGTGTAAATGAATACAAATTGAGATATTTTAATCTTTCTACATTTTGCCAGAAGTATTCTAAAAAAACATTACACAAATGAAAATTAATGCAAATATTTTTCATACCATGTACATGAAATGGAACCTCAACTATCTGGCTTAGAAAATTACTTCTTTGCCTCAGCATCTATGGTGACAACTGCTACTCCATTTATTTTTATGCTCCTGCAGTTGTAGTAGTTAGATGATAAATATCAAAGAAGTCATAATAACAACAAATTTGTCTTAAACCAGAATTAGTCCCTCACACCTACACATACAAAGTTAGGTTAATATCTTCTTTAAGAAAAAGTAAAAGAAAGACAAGTAATATGAGTGACTGGTTCTTGGGGACATTTTGTTCTGCTATTTTTTTTTCCAGTTAATTAAAGCTGTGACTGCAGGTCTGAAGTTTTAGCACATCCTTTTTTGGTGAAAGTCAATGGACCTCCTTTTATGTTTTGCCTAAGTAGTCACTTATTTGTTCTTTTTACCCAAAGACCCACGTGGAGAGAATCAGCCCCCAGGTTCAACCACAACAGACAGCTGAATTTGAAGAACGCCTGGTAAGCTCAGGACAATCTTGAATGTTGTGAGAAGTCCCTGGTAGGCCTGTGAAGAAAGCACAAGCAATAGAATGCTGTATATTTTAGTCTTTCTTCCTGGCTACATTTGTTTGATTTGGACATTATGACTTAGCTATTATGGCATAGGGGTAAAGTTTGCTATTTTGTGGTTTAATTATGTTTTAATTACTGATACTTGCATTCGAACAGCCTTAATTACAAACTAGGAAAGGCTTTCAGTCTGGTTTTGGGCCAGGAACACACCATATGCATCCACACATATGTGTACAAGCCAACAGATTGCTTTGAATAAACCCAACAGAGATGTTACCTATTAGAGTGACCAGATACCTAGCAAAAATGTTAAGTTACATCTATACATTAATAGGTACGCATGGCAACTTAATTTTTAATATAGAATGTACTTCTAATGATTCATTTCAATTAAAGTTACTTTTAAGATAACTGGCTTGTTAAGTCCTTTGATGCTTTAGAAATCATAAAATGGTGTTTCTCCTATTTTATCTTCCATTTTATTTATAAGCAAATACTTGAAAAAATCTCCTAGGAGTTTTACTGGTATTATAATCTAATGCCAGTGTCACAAAAGGTTTCATACTTTTTAAACCTATGAATGATCACTGGACAGGGGCTGAAAATTTGTCTAAATCAAAGATATACTTTGCAGTGTAGTTACCATTGTATTATGAAATGTGCTTAAGTTACTGACTTAATACATTTGTTATATTGAGAGCTGATTCAGCAGAAATAATCTCTCTGACATACTGGTCCCAGACGTTTGTGGTTTCTGGCACCACCAGCAGTCTGATTCCCCCAGTAAAAGAGGTTAACTGACTTCAGAGTTAGGGAAAAATACCCCCAGGGATTCAGCAAAAATATCCCTGCCTTCCACACAAAAACCCACCATTCTTACATACTTTAGGGGAGCTGACTGGTGAATTGTTTGACAAGACCCCAGTTTAGCCTGTCTCCAGTTTACATCTCTAGCATATTTGTACACAGCTACAATATTCCCCTAAAAACTGCCACTTCATCAAGCTACCCTACTTTGCTAGACGTATAGACAGCACAAAGAAGAAACACAGGAAATAACTTGTAAAAAGCACTGGATTCTACTCACAGTATTGGAATATAATTTTTTGTGTTTAAACAGGAGTCCTACACTTAACGAGCTCCAGAGTTGCTTCCTAATATGCTTTTTTGTGTGTATTGTATGCATGTCTCTGCTTGTTTCCTCAAAAGTATAACACTTTAGGTTACGGCTCACACAATTAATGATGTAAATTGCTTAAACCAGGTCAGAGAGGAAAACAAGTTCTATCTCTCAGAGAATCACTATATAGTTTTTCGTTCTTTTTGGATCCTCACAGCAGCCTAGCAATTTACAGCTGGCATTCACATTTCCTATATTTTCATTTGATTAGAGATATTTTGGCTAGGTTTGACCTGATGATTGAGTCCGATAGCTGTTTACAAGGGCTGTGTGTTACAGGCTTTAGGATTTTAGTTATGAAAGACACATGTCCAAGTCTCCCACACCAGACCACATTTTCATCACTTCTGCTTAGGAGCCTTTAAATGATGATTTTCTTATCTCTTGAGGATAGCTTGCCATGTCACCTTGCACCCCCCGAAAAAAGGGAAAAAAAAATCTGTCCAGTTTTAGTCCTTTTTGTTTTCTTTCTTTCTGCGTGCATTGCTTTTAAGTCTTTCCCTTCATGCTTTGCTGTCAATCAGACCTCAAAAAACAGTGAAATTAAACCTGAGGAAGCAAATACTTTTTATTTTTTCCTCAAGGTGAAAAGAGATTACGGGAACCAAACTCAACTGCAATAAAGCATAAAGCATTTCTATGACTACTAAGTCCTAATGGAAAGATCTGTTCCCTTTCAAAAATAATTTTTATTTGTAAAGTGAAATGTGTAACACATAATAAAAGATCCTCTGAAGAACAATTACGCTGATTTGGTTTAACCAGACCTGGAGCATAACTGAGACAGGTCCACAAGCCTTTCAAATGTTCATAGATTTTTCTGAAACATTCAAAACTGCTCTATACAAATACCTGCTACAAATCCAGTGGAGCTGACAAGTCTCATTATCCAGTTCCCACTCCAGGCAATCATGAAATCTGAGTGTTGCTTACACGATCGATTTACATACAATATTTACTTAAGAACAAAACTTTACATTTTCCTCAAGTCACCCTTTAGACACTCAAAGGAAATGAATCAATACTTCATAACACTTGTGGAACCAGTCTCTCAGGTTTATTCAAGCTGAGTAACACATCATCTGGCAGACAAACTTTAAAGGACAACTTTGCAGCAGGTTATAAGAATTATACGACCCTGGCTTCTAAGAGTTAGTAAAATTTAGGACTAGCCAGAATATTTTTGAGACAGAATGAGTTAATAATACAAGGAATATCTGACTCACTGAGTTAAACTCTCAAGGTGTTATCTATTTTTTATGGGTTGTGTACATGTTTAAGTGTGCAGCATTTCCAAACTTCCTTAGTTAGAATTTTCAGGCTTTTATTTTACAATTGAGGGTACAAAAGAGAAGAATGACTTGAATATCTTTAATTCCTTAAGAATAACCAGAAGATGAGATGAAAAATATGCATACAGGTAGGTTAGAATTGGTGCCGTATCTTATAGTACTGGACAAACTGGATTCTAGCTAAGCAATCTGCCTGGTATCTACAGCTCTTAATTTTTAAATAATAGCACAAGCAGTTAGCCAGAACTCAGTTTGACCTACAGAATTTTTCAAACAGAATGACTGAGGTTGCAAGGCCCTAGAGAACATCTAGTGCAACTATCCCTACTCCAAGTAGGGTCACCTTAAGCAGGTTGCTCAGGCCTGTGTCCAGATGAGTTTTGACTCTCTTCAAGGATGTAGATCCTACAACCTCTCTCAGCAAACTATGGCAGTGTTTGGCCACCCCCACAGCTGAAAAGCTTTTCCTCATCTTTAAATGGAATCTCCTGTTTCAGTTTGAACCCGTTGCCTCTTGCCTTGGGGACCATTGAGCAAAGTATGAATCCATCCTCTTTATACCCTCTCATCAAGTGTTTGTGCACAGACAAGATCTCCCGAGACTTTTCTCAAGGCTACACAATTCCAACTAAAATCTCTTAAACTTCATGGCCTTAGATTTTCTCCACTCTAACCATGCCTTTCTTGTTGTGGAGAGCCATGAATAGCACTTCAGATGTGGTCTCACCTGGGCTGAACAGAGCAGAAGGCTCACCTCCCTTGGGCTGCTGAGCAATGCTCTTCCTCACATAGCCCAAGTCACTGTTGGTCTTTCATGCTGCTGGATGCACTGCTGATTCATGGACAATTTGCTCTCCACCAGGACCCTTAAACCCTTTTCTGCAAAGCTGCTTTCCAGCTAGTCAACCTACAGTCTATAGTGCTGCACAAGGTTATCTGACTGCTGGTGTGGGACTTTGTTGAACTTCGTGAGATTACTACCTACCCATTTTTCCAGCCTGTCATTGCCCCTCTTGCCTGGTAGCACGAGTATTTGGTTTAACCACTCCTCCTGACTGAGCATCATCTGTAAGCTTGCTGAGGATACACTCTGCCCCACCATCCAAGTCACTAATGGCCCGTACTGGCCCCAGTATCAGACTTCAAAATAATCCACTAGTAATGGGTCTGCAGCTGGACTTTGTGCTGCTGATAAGACTCCTTTAGGACCAGAAGATCAGCAAGTTTTCAGTCACCTCACTGCTCACTTACCTAGTCCATTTTTCATCAGTCTGTATATTGAGGATGCTACAGAAGAAAACAGTGAAGGCATTGCTGAAATCAAGATAAACAACATACACTGCTTTCCCTTAATCCCTAAACCACTGAACTCCTGAAGTTCAGGGTCATGATCCTGCTACTTGATTTGCCTTGCTCCCTTCTCTCAGGATCCTGGACTCCAACATCTCATGGTCTCTACAGACCAGGCAGAGCTCCATGTATCCCTGCTGCTGTCTGACATAAAAGGCCAAATCTGCTCCCTGCTATCCTGACCTGTCCTTTTTAAATCCTGTCCACATCTGCCCACTGTGGCATTCAGCTGTGTGAGCTATCCTTCTACATCTCTGTGATCCCAAGGAGGCTGTGGCCCTGCAGCTGCACACCAGAGCTCTAATGCCTTTTCTTTGTTCTGTATGGATGTGATTCAGAGCACCCTGTCAGCCTCATTTCCATGAAGAACTCTGAGAGCTTCTTGAATACTGTTGATGGGTAATGTTTAAAATACTGCAACAAATGAACTGCTGAAGAGAAAAACGGACTTCCAAAATGTTAATTGGTGAATATCACACTGTGAAGTTCCTCTTTGTGGCACTTTTAATGCTGTCATGCTTAATTAATGCCAATTAATTGAACCACCACTTCTTTCTCCTAACATAGAATTAAACAACCAACATCTAAAAAAATTCTAGGTGTCTTTACTTTCCGTGGGTTTTGGTTACGCTTTCATATGCTGAGTGTATCTGAGAATCAGTCTTGCTTTGTTTTCAGACACACTGATGTGGAGGATGCTGTAAATGTAACTAAGCTGCTCTCTTTAGATGCCCATCAGTTAATTTTTCTCCTCTTTCTGTCAAAGAAGAGTGAACAGGAAGGCCACAATGTTACATGTGAAATGCTTTCAGGGATATAGCACATATTTAAAAAGTGCTTATCCCCATTATGGTATTCGTTTTGGTTGTTATCTGAGCTCTTATGAAATCTAAACTAAGTCAGATATGAGCAGAGTTCAAATTTTAATATGGAGTTTGGATATATTCAACTTTTCAGTAATGGCAACAGCTTTTCAAAATGAAATCTTTTACAAATCTTTTCCTGAAGAAACACGATGTGAGACATTTTTGACATCCCAGCAAATAACTTCTAACTTGTGCTAGAAAGATTCCTGAAAGGACTTTCATATTCCAAAAACTTTTAAAGATACACGACAGAGCTATATGTTCTCTGGCCTTGGGAAACATTTTCATTATGCACCCAGTCCAAAGAGAGTATTGCATTAAAGAAGTCTCAGGATCAAGGTGTATTAGGTACCCGAGGCCATGTACAGTTTACATATATTTCTTCGGTGAGAATTTTAAAATCTGGCATGCCACTCCTTTCAGTTTTGGGTTTCTTTGGGGGTTGGCATAGTTCTTGTCATGTTCTTTTGGAATGAATGCATGACTACATGCATGTTTTAAAAATAATGTAACACTGGTACTATATTACATTCTATTGCTGAACAACTTCCTGCAATATATGTGGTGCTCAATATTCACGTAATTTATAGTTGCAGCAACGCATTACTGCTTTCATGCTTGCTGTTTTCCTATTAGTCTAATGTAATTGGCTGAGCAAACACCACCCATCTTTCATTAACTTCTTTTAGAACAAAATTCTGGCTAACAGCAGACAACTTAAAGAAGCAACTTAATGCTGCTCTAGGCTGCACAAGTCTATGTTACTCTTAGAGAAAACAGGTAGCCTTTTGCAGGTTTGCTGCAAGCAGAAACAGCATGGAGACCCGTATCTATATCTACTGCCCTGCCTTGCTTCTAAAAACACTGTAGGATGCAGAATTTTGAATTAGCTAGTCTGACTATCCGTCTTCATTGTACAGAGTTTTGTGGCATATGCCAAAGGAATCCAGGTTTTTTTTACTGCTAATGCTCAATCCCTTGTAAAATTCACCATAATTATATAAGTTAAAAGATTAAAAACAGTAGAGAAATCATCCTGAATTTGTTGTCTTCTGCATTAAAAATCAAGGCTGATTTAAAAACAGATCTTGCTTGCTCTTTACAAATATGCGTTTGACTTTCAGAAGTGAAATTACGTAGTATTGCATGTGAAGGCATTTCGTCAAAGTAAGAGCAAGGAACTGGGAAGCCATGCCCTTCATGTAACACTCCATTGCATTGCTACTGAGAAATGAGTCAGTTTGGACAGATTTCTTGGTGGGCCCCAATTTTTTTTCAGTAAGAACACGGTAATCTCTACTGCCTGCCTTTGTAATCTGCAAATATAACTGTGTCCAGTTCAGCTCTCCTGAAGTGGAGAGGTTCTCAGGGATAGAGGTGGAATGGCTGTAAACTAATGGGTCTCTCTTGATTTTTCCTCTTCCCAAATGTCAGATCTTTGGTTCTCAGCACCCACCACCTCCATGCAGGTGGCTGCTCTGTACTGTGCCAGCTGTGCTTTCCATTGCACCAGCTCTTCGTCCTGCTTCCTCACCTCTCCAATTTTTTCACAGAGAATAACTTAAGATCTCTTCCCCCCTGCTGCCCAGAATCACAGAACCAGTAAGGTTAAATGGGGCGTCAGGGGGTCATCTGGGTCTAATTTCCCTGTTCAAGCAGCGTCATCCTTGAGCACATTCCACAGGATTGTGTCCAGTCAGTTCTTGAGTATCTCCAGTGAAGGAGACCCCACAACCTCTGTTCCAGTGCATGGTCACCTGCACCACAATAAAGAAGCTCGTCCTCATGTTCAGGTGGAACTTCCTGTGCATCAGTTTCTGCCCGGTACCTCTCGTCCTATTGCTCACCGAGCAGAGCCTGGCTCCATCCACTTGATACCCATCCTTCAGACATTTATAGACATTGATCAGGTCACCTCTCAGCCATCCAGCCTGTCCTCACAAAAGAAATGCTCCCAAGGCCTCTAATCATGCTAATAGCCCTGTGCTGGTCCCAAGAGTTCCACGTCTCTATTCTCCTGAGGAGCCCAGAAGTGGACACACATTCCCGGACACAGTACACCCCCCCCCGCCCGCGCTTTACACGTTTTTCCACAGACAAGGGCTACATCAGGAGGAAACTCGGTTCCGCCGTGGCCCCCAACACCACATCCACACGGGCACGGCCCCTGCCGCGCCGCCAGGAAACCTCGCGATATTTCCCCCCTGCCCGCCGGCGTCTGTAAGCACGGAGCGCCATAGCAACGCACTTCTCGCGATACCCACGCGGCCGCTGCCTGTGCCGGGCGGGGCGGGGCGAGGCCGACGTGCGGCCCCGGCCCCGGGCTGGGTTCCCCCCGGCCGCGGCTCTCCCGAGGCCGGCCGCGGTGCGGAGAGCGGGGGCAGCCACGGGCCCCTTCTCTGAGGCGCCCCCGGGGCTCCCTCGGCGCCTGTCCCGCCTTGACCCGCCCGGCGGAGGGGCGGCAGTGGGTCCCCAGCGCGCCGGTGCCCGTCCGCCCGCGGTGCCTCCGCCCGCGGGCCCCGTCGGGCTTTGCGCGGCCAAAAGTTAAAATGTGTGATGATGGTGTCCCAGGTAAGCGTCTTCCGTGTTTCTTGCTTTACAATATCCTCGAATTTTGTTTTTACAGTCGTTTATTAGAGAGTAAAATAAAAAACCCGAAGGAAAAGAAAACCTTGCACTCTACATTAAGTGGTCAGCCCTCACTAGTTAGAAATTATTCGCGATAATTTCATAGAGGGGTAGTGGTTGAAAGGAGCTAGTGTGTGACAGGAGGCCGTTACCACCATGATTTAGTACATTTAATGTTGACACTGGCACATTTTTTCCACCTGCAATAAAAAGGGGTAAGTACAGGCAAGCATCTTAAATGCCAGCTTTCATCATTGGTGGCAAGTGCACTATACCCATACTAGGAAGCCGTACCAGGTAATTTTCTTTTATTTTTAAAGACAGTGCTCCACATAAATTATGGTTCTAATTCACAAGCCAAGAACTTGATGAATCAGGTTAGTTAAAGTAGCAGTTCATGCTTTAGCTTATACAGCATTATTCTCTGGCCTTTTGTAGCAGTGGTGTCCTTAATACCATTTTATGTCTTTGCCTTTTTCTCATTCTGTGCACTGTTTCTCACTAAGCTTATGACACTGGTAGTATTGTCCAGTGTAATTTATTCCACTTTCCATCTGAGCTCTAGTTGTGATGAGCCATATGCAACTCCTTAGCTTCAAGTAAATGCTTAGTTAAAAACAAAAACTCTGTAGTCTTAAATCATAGTTTTAACTTGAGAGTCTCTAAACTACATGTTGCATGTCCCTTCACTACTGTAAAAAAAAGGAATTACAGAAGTAATTCTATTTTAAACTTCGATTTGCATATTTAGCAGTGTGCTGTACATAGCTGGTTTCGGTTTTTCAGTTTTGGTTCCTGTTCTCATGAAATTGCAGAAAGAATTAGATGCTACTGGGAGAAGTTAATGTACTCATCTTTTTGCATCGAGATGAGAGACGTACAAATGCCGTGAACTTTAAGGATTAGTTATGTATGATTTGTTGAGTGTTCAGCCTGTACGTCACCCTTTGCCTCAAAAAGTTCCATTTGAGCTTCAAGTCTTTGAGAAGATCTGAGGGAATGGCTGAAGGGTTTAGAACAGCTTATGTAGCAGGTCACCAGGTGTGGGGCTGAACTCCAAGTAAGGATGCTGATAGCATTATTAAAGAGACCTGCAGAATAGTGAGTCGAATGGAGAGGCTGTGGTTAATGACCTTGTTAGTGTAAGAACCAGTGGGCCATCAGTTTAGGTCTTTGGATCAAAGTTTGTATCAGGCGAAAGTGTGACAGGTATCCAGAGCAGACCCACAGTATTTTTAGTCAGAAGTCACCGAATTCTAGGAATCTGCCTGTGCTGAAAGGATGAAGCTACTTGAAAGAGAGCAGTCTGCTGGGGTTTGCAAAACAGACAAACCACATGTGGCCCATGAAATCTCTGTAGCTAAAAGAACACTTTAAGGCCAAAGAATTTTAGAATATGTGTGTTCTGTAGGCTTGTACTATTTTTACTGTTACCTGTGTGTCAGCTTAGGGCCGATGCTGGCTGCAGAGTAGTGGGTTTGGCTACGTGGATGTTCTTGTTTTCTGTAAGTGTGTATAATTAAATCTGTTTTAAAAATGAATTGTAGTTATTACTGATTTCACTAATACATTGTGGAAAGTAGTCCTGTAAGTGTATGCTTCCAGGTGTTTAGCACTTGGTGAGGAGAACTGCTGGTCTTCTTGCAGTTTTTACATGGAGACATAAAAATGGGTGACGTTGGAGTTTCTTGCCTTCAGAAGTTTTTTCCTTACCTTTGAAAAGTGTTTGGAGCATGTACCACCACTGGTTGTAGAATGATGAATATTTGCTCTGGTGCAAGA
Source organism: Struthidea cinerea (assembly GCA_013397865.1). Classification (NCBI taxonomy): domain Eukaryota; kingdom Metazoa; phylum Chordata; class Aves; order Passeriformes; family Corcoracidae; genus Struthidea; species Struthidea cinerea. The sequence goes on from VZTI01002740.1 coordinate 16,803, forward strand.
TTGTCTCTGGCTCACTCCTTCCTGTAAAAACCATAGGTGCCTCTCACTGCAATTGATAATGACTTTTTTATAAGTATCAAAACTTATTCCAGGAAATAGATAAGAAACAATAAAGGTTCTGAAATGAATCCTGTGTTCCTTTGTTTTGGAATGACTGAGCAGGGGAAGGTTGGAAATTGTTTCTGCAAATTCAAAAGAGCACCCCTTTTTCTCTCAGGTCAGATTTGGAAAACTTTGTGTGCAGCCATTATTTGCGAGGTCTTTTTACTGTGAAAAGTGAAGATCTTGTTTTTTCTGGTAGAGGTATTTTGTTCTGTTCTTCATTGTCAGTATGATGTGGTTCTTTCCACTTTGATACATACTGCTATGTTTGCCTGTGTGAAGCCACTGTGTAAACTTACATCGAAATCTGGATTTTGCTTTTTTTCTCCTACACACCTTCTGGTATTTCTAAAATAGTGGTGTTGGAGCAAACTATGATTTTATGTCTAGCTCAGGGTTTGGTTGTAAACAGTAACTGTTGTCTCAATTCTAATGCTACCTTCAATAAAGTGTTTTATATCAAGTTGTATGCATTTTGTCAACTAAATTTACATCCATTGTTTTAATAGTGAAGAAATTAAATACTGTGTACATCAGGCCAGTTTATCACTATGTGTGTTTCATTTTTTTTATAGATCATTGGCGTATTGGGGAGAAATGCCTTGCCCCTTGTCTTGAAAATGGAAAACTTCATGAAGGAACAATAACTTCTCTTGAAAAGGACAAAAATGGAAAATCGTTTGCTGTTGTATCATTCTTGGAGTCTGAAGAAAGGAAAATACTAGTAACAAAACTTTGTAAAGTAACAGACAGTAGAGGACCCTGGAAAAGCTTCATATTTGATGAGGATGATTTGGAAAAGCCATATTTTCCTGACCAAAATCTTCCATCTCCTGCGGTTGCTTTTAAATTATCTGACAATGGTGATTTTATTCCATATACAATTAACAGATACCTGCGTGATTATCAAAGGGAAGGAGCCCAGTTTCTGTATAGACACTATGCTAATAAAAGGGGGTGTATTCTTGGAGACGATATGGGCCTTGGGAAGACAATACAGGTATTCTTTTTGTTTGTTGCAGTGGGAGAATAGCGTGTTTTCTGGGATCTGTAAATCTTTTTTAAAAGGCATTGTATTTATGAATCTTAAACCTGTTAATTAATTGTATTTATGAATCTTAAACCTGCTGTTGCAGAGATGGATGAGGCAGGACATGATGTCCGGGACAGCACTCAGAGCCAGCAGCCCATTGCTGATTTAAGACTCACTCCTTACAGGCTATAAAACTGGGATGTGGCTCCTTTTAGCGTAAGCATGAGTAATTACGATAGTTAAAATGTTAGTGTGTTGAATTTACTTTGAGGATTGCTACCTGCCCATTGTGAAAGCAATTTGCACTGGAGTACACTAAAAGAACTTGAGGCCCTTATCTGACTCCTGCTTTTGAAATACCTTTTTTCTTTTTTCCTGAAAACAGATAGTTTCACTCTTCTGGGAATGCAAAAGAACAGGCATTTTTACTCCTATCTCTGGAAAAAGGGCTTTGGTATTCCATGCTACTTCTGTCACTCTTTTGGAAATACAGCTTGACTGATGAGAGGACAAAGTGTAGCTGGATTTTTTCATTATGCTTTGAATCTGTGTGGCCTATTTTTTTTTTCTTGGTTTTTTTCTTGTTTTTTTTTTTCTTGTTTTTTTCTTACTTACTTATTTTTTACTTACTTATTATAATTACGGTGTTTTTATGTGTGGAAATTCTCTATAGTCTGTCTGGTTTAAAGTTAGCAGCTTGAGTTCTGTGGGGGATAGTCTTTGTCTTGCTCTCTTTTTTCTTTATTCATGTGTCCAGTGCAAGCTCATTTCTTCACTGCCAGGTATTGGCTGTGTTATCTATTGCCCTTCCATGTAGGAGAATGTTGACAGATGCCTTTCAGTGCAAAGAATTATTGTCCTGTAGCAAACTTAACAAGAGGAGTGGGTAAACTAAACTGTCAAAACTCTTTACAGCGCATTTAGAGGTGTATCATGAATTTATATATATATCTGATGATGCTCTGTTAACAGATGCTTGTTAGAACTCAACTGCATTCATTTTAAGCATGACCATGTTTCTTGTCTGTGGTAGTTGAAGAACTCAGTAGTTATGGAAGACTTCTTTCTACTCAGAACTGCAAATAATCTGATTTTATGTAGAAATAAATATATATATAAGATAATAGTAAACTCGGTGGAGAGGGGCTAAATTTAGTTGTCTTGCTTGCATCTTGTGTTTCTTGAATCCCAGAGCTGGTTCTCTAGGCACATTTATTACACAGTGACAGTGGATATGTGGAATTCACATCCGATGGCTATTTCTTTTAGTCTGTGTCAAGTTTTCAGAAGAAAGGCAGAGATTTCAAAGAATATCCTATGTGAATAATATCATATGTGAAGGGATTCTGTGAGTACATCAGTCAGAAAAGAAAGGTTGAGGAGACTGATCTGAGGCAGCCAGCAAACTTGTGCCTGACTGGTCTCGTGGCCTCATATGATGGCATGATGGTAATGGTCAATATGGGAAGATTGACAGATGTCATCTACTTCTGTAGGGCCTTTGATATGTTCCCACATGACATCCTTACCTCCAAACTGGAGACACCTGGATTTGATGGATGGACAGTTCAATGGATAAGGAATTGGCTGGCTGGCTAGCTGCAGCCAGAGAGTTGTGGTAAATGGCTCTGTGTTGAGGTGGAGGCTGGTGATGAATGGTGTCCCTCAGGCTCTGTTTTGGGACCACTGCTCTGCAGTGTCTTCCTCAATGGCACAGACAGTGGGATCGAGTGCACCCGCAGCAGATGACACAAATGTGGGCAGTGCAGTTGACACAACAGAAGGATGGGATGCCATCCAAAGGGATGTGGACGAGCTTGAGCACTGGCCCCATGAGAACCTTATGAAGTTCAACAAGTCCGAGTGCAAGGTGCTGCACCCGGGCTGGGGCCTGGGTGCCCAGACATGAGCATAAATTGGGAGAAGTTGTAGAGAGCAGCCCTGTGAAGAGGGACTTGGGGATTCTTGTGGGTGAAGAGCTGGACATGAGCCAACAGGGTGCAGCCTAGGGGTGCATCCAAAGCAGCATGTCCATCAGGTCAAGGGAGGTATTTCTGCCCCTCTGCTCTGCCCTTCTGAGACAGCCCCCTCCCTCCCTCCGAACACTGCATCCAGCTCTGGGGTCCCCAGTACAGGAAGGATGTGGACATGTTAGAGTGGGTCCAGAGGAGGCCGCAAGGTGTTCCCGAGGGATGGAGCACTTCTCCTATGGAGATAGGCAGAGAGATTTGGGACTGTTCAGCCTGGAGAAGAGAAAGCTCTGGGGGGACCTCGCTGCAGCCTTCCAGTAACGTTTGAGTTCAAGGCCAGTTTGGATGGGGACCTGAACAACCTGGTCTAGTGAATGGCATCCTTGCCCATTGCAGGGATTGGAACTAGGTGATCTTTTAGGTTCCTTCCAACCCTTACCATTTTATGATTCTGTGATCTTGGGTATTTTTTATAAAACACAGTGATGATGTTCAAGTTCAGTATGGGAAAGGCAGTTCAATGGGTGTGAAGTAAAATGGAAGAATTCAGTTGTTTAGAAAAGGTTAGTGCATGTGATAAAATAAATTTAAATTTCATCAAATAACTGATACAATCTTAGAAAAAAGGTGTCTTATGCTTGTCAGTTGGCTGGTCCTTACTGTTTCTGAATTAGAGGATGATTCATGAGATAGACATTTCTAGAAATCCTTTGAATTTTAATGTTCTTTGTACTCCTGGACTGATTTTTGCTTTAAATGGCCTGACCATATGGATCTTTCATATCAAGCTGAAGTTTAAGTGAAGGCAAATAGAATAATGTTGTTTCTTTACTGTGATTACAGTAAATTAGTTGCCTATCAAGGCTTTTAGGTTGCTTCTTGCTTTATCTGGAGGAGCCAAAGGTTTCTGATAATGAATTGCTGTTTCACTGCCTTTGCTACTTTTAGAAATTTGTGATGCAAATTCTTCCAAGAATGGAGAATGTGGAAAAGACAGGGAGATTTATTGTTTAGTTGAATTTGATTCTAATTCTCAAAGGATTAAAAAAAAAAGGTCATTAGTTAAACAACATGTACAAACTCACAGTTCATCTCAACCTCAGTTTATGAGATATTATGTATAAAATTGGGCTACTTTTATTCTACATACCTGTCTTTCACTCTGCGGCCATACGTATGATGGATTTCTTCTCTCTTCTGTCCATCTAACTTCTCTTCCCAGGCAGGTATTTTTTCTGCACTCTGCTGTCCTGACTAGCTCTTTCTCCCCATCATTAGAGGGAGAGGATTTTTTTTTGGAAATCAACAGTTTGTAGCTTTACCTCTGTCCTGCTATGAGCAGCTGTGTACCAGCTGCAAAAAGGTAGCGGCTGGAGCTGGCTGCTCCGAATAAAAGGGGCCTGTTGAGTTTTCAAAAGAAGGGCACCTCTCTGATGATGCATCTGGTCCTTGCTGCTGCTTAGTCCCATGGATACTATTTATCCCAAGTGGATTTTAGATTTGCATGTTCTGGCCAGATCTTTCTCTGCCTTCTTCCTGTTTTGGATTATGACAGGAGCAGTTTGGAATAGCCTGTGCTGGGATGTTTGTCCTTACTGTGGTGTATTGTAATAAATATCTTCTCATAATCACCTTGACTGGTTTGAGGCAGATGGGAGAATATAGCACAATAGAAAGAAAATGGTTTTGATGTTAACAACAGGAATTTGAAGGAATGGAACATACAGAAAAAGGCATATTAGTAAAAAACAAACCTCTGGGATAAGCCTCTTCTTCCTTTTGCAGAAACAGTGTTGAGAGGATAGTTAGAGGTTATCTGTTCCTTCTGTTTTCTCATCTGAGATTCAAGTACCCTGAAAAGGAGAGTTGCAAGACAGGCATCATCTGTATTTTTTCCTGTCTCATTCATACTGTCTCTTGTATATTTTTATGACTTAGAGAATAAAAGAGTGAGATAGAGCAATTAATTGCTCATCATTAATTCAAGAATTTCTTGGGAATCCAAAGGAGGAAGGGGTCCCATTTTAAAACCAGATTTCTTTTAAACAAACTGACACCCCCCCACGCACTTCCCCCCCGCCGAAAAAAAATCTCTCCCCACCAAAACAAACCACCTTACTAAGTCCTGTCCAGGATTTTGTCCTTAATGTTTATTTTTGTGGAATTCATTAAATTTCTTATTCTACATAGTCACTGAGAATTGTTTTCTTTCTCAAGGTCATTTCATTTTTGGCTGCAGTGTTGCACAAAAAGGGAACGCGTGAGGATATTGAAAACAATATGCCGGAATTTTTACTGAGGACAATGAAAAAGGGATCAGATTGTAACCCCAAGAAGGTACAACTTTTAGTGATACTAGCTTAAGGATTTTGATAAAAGGCAATACTCGGATTGTTTGTTTGTTTGTTCTAGGAGTTTATGTACATTAATTTTTAAAATTCAGCTGCTGAAGTAGGATTTCATGCCTTTCCTAGTAGTGTGTGGGAAGCCTTCAGTTTTCCAGACTGTCATAGAGCCTTCTGTCTCTAGTTGTTATTGTCTATTGTTATTGTCTAGTTGTTATTGTCTAGTTGTTACTGTTATAGTGTTCATCAGCACTAATGGAAAAAATTTTGAGGTATCTGGGTTAGATTTGTGGCTGGAGTACATTGGAAAGCCCATGTCAGTGAGTAGAAAATTAGTGTTGTGGGATGATACTTTTAAAGGAAAAAAAGCATGTATATCTATAATAACAGGGTATTTAATTAGGACAAATCCATATATTTGGAATAAGTATTGCTAATAGCCTTGTGACCTCCTGTATTTTCTTCATTGGTTGTCATAATGTTGGAAGTAAGTCTGACTGATAATCTAGGTAATCAAATACAGTGACAGCAAATAAAAGATACATGTAGAAGTTCTGTATGAATAGGATAAATCTGAAGATCATTTTAATTTTACCCGTTACAGAAACCATCTGATTTCTGTTTTCCATTGTTATTTTTATTTTACTGGAGTAATTAGAAAATTTGACTGGCATGATGGGTCGTATGACTGTAGCTCTGGGAATAATGGATACATCTTCCTCAGGAAATACAGGCTGCGAGGAAGGGTAAAGGGGATAGCACTTCATGTGCAAAGAAAGAGGAATGCTTCTGACTAAGAATAAGAGAAGAATGTCACTTTGACGACATTTAATGTTGAAGCAGATCACAGAGAGCTTGTAGACCCCACCCATCCTTACGGACTTTTGAAGACCTCAGCTGGGAAAGCCTGGGTTTGAAATCAGTGTTGCCACTGCTTTGACTATAAAGTAGGACTGAAAATGTCCCAAGGTCACTTGCTACCTCACTGATTTTATTATTCTGTGATATTAAGTGAATCGTATGTGCTGTCCTAATTTTTTTAACCCTTTTCAGGACACTCTGTTTTCAAGTCACATGATGACTAGACATGTGGGATTTGAGGAAGCTGCTTACCCTCTTCATCCTTTTGTTTTCTCCATTTGTAAAACATTTTATGATATACAGATGCTCTAACAAAGCAAAGTGGTAGTGTTTCACATCTTACTGCAGTTGTTAGAGTATAATTTGAGTAAGTAGTGCTGTTTATTTAATTTTAGTATTACAGTATTTTTCTGCTGTATTATATACATACTCAGAGTAAACTGATTACTTTTGAATTTATATTAACTTTAGATATTTTCCATACATGCTTTGAAATGACAGAATTAAACAGTCAAACTGCTCAGAGCAGTAGAACAGTCAAGATCTTGACTTCTGTTGTTGAGAAATTGCTATGTTGTAGTTTCTCAAGTAATATTATAATATGTATTTGTTTTCAGACTTTCCTCATAGTGGCCCCTCTTTCAGTGCTGTACAACTGGAAGGATGAGTTAGACACATGGGGATACTTTAAGGTGGCTGTCTTACATGGCAGTAAAAAAGACGATGACATGAGTCGCATCAAGCAAGGGAAATACGAAGTTGCTCTTACAACATATGAAATACTTCGCCTGTATTTGGATGAATTTAATAGGTAATGGTTTTAATGTGTTTTTGTACGCACCGAATTTTAAATGTCTAATTGTGCATTGTTCTTTTCAAGAACTTTTTCTGTATAATGTATTTACTGTTAAATCCATTGACCCACTGTGCTGCAGAGAAGAATCCCTGTACTATTGAATTTATCCTGTACTACTGAATTTAACCTGTACGGTTCCGGTGGGTTGATCTTGGCTGGACACCAGGTGGCCACCAAGCCACTCTATCGCTCCCCTTCCCAGCTGGAGAGGGAAGAGAAATTAAGAAAGAAACAACTCTTTAGCTGAGATAAGGCAGTTTATTAAAGTAAAAGCAAAAGTTTAGGCATGCAGAAGCAAAGAGGGGAAATAAAAAAGGTTTATTTTCTGCTTCCCGTCAGCTAGCAGTGTTGAGCCACTTCCCAGAAAGCAGGGCTTCAGCACACATAGCAGTTGCTCTGGAAGGCAAACAGTATAAATAACAAATGCCCCATTCCTTCTCCTTCCCTTAGCTGTTATACCTGAGCTGATGTCATATGGAATGAGTTATCCCTTTGGTCAGTTTGGGTCAGCTGGCCGAGTTGTGTCTTCCCCAAGGATCTTGCGCATTCCCAGTCTGCTGATATGGGGGGAATGTCGAGAGACTGCATTGATGCTCTGCCAGCCAAAGCACTGGTGTGTTATCAACACCTTTCCAGCTATGGACACAAAGCACAGACCTGTGAGGGCTGCTACGGGAAAATCAGCTCCACCTCAGCCAAGACACAATACAACTATCTTTGTAATGGGACACGTGGTAGCAGTAAGGGTTTGAATAGTTCCCATAAAACCAGTCTTTGCCGGTAGCACACCTATGAAATGTTCTCTGAAGGATGCAGGAATTGCCTGCCTGAAAGCTGATGACAGCTAAAAGATACATAGAAGGTATTTCTGTCTTTCAGTACAGTGTCAGGTGAGCAATCACCTGGATGTTTTAGCAAACGTGCAGAAAGCTATTTTCCTTGTTATTTGCACTTTTCACCATCTTGATGAAATTATTGAGCCCTAAAAACTTTGAGATTTAAACCCACACATTTCTCATCCAATCCTAGAGGTTCTTTTCCCTTGTGTCATCTTGGAAGTAGGGTACAAGTTTTGTCAATGGCTGGTAGTAGCAGCCTGCCCTCCGCAGCTGATAAAAGTGGATCTGCAGATCTCGGCATTTCGGGTGTTAGGAAAGGTCCAGGCCCCAGAGAATACCCTAGTTGTCTGGAAGTCCATCACCGAAACAATCAGATCTTCATCTCTGTGCTCAGGTCTGGGAAGTACAGGTAGAAGAGTAAACCAGTTTTGTTATCAGCCCCCTAACTATTTGTGTTCTTTCTGAGGAACTCTTCATGCTTGATTATGGATTAGACTGTGGTCAGGAAATAGATGGATGTGTGGAGCAGATCTGATGTGTGCCTGCCTGCAAATACATTCCTCAGCATGCAGATTTACCAAACTGTTTCTACAGAGCATGTGACTGGATGGGCCTGTGAGCTCAACACCAGAAGAAGCTTTGTGTCTTGCTTAACTACAATGATGGATTGGCTCAAAAGCTGCTCTTAAATAATTAGCTATCAGGAATAAGAATACATATGCTCAGTTATGCATGCAAATCAGTATGAGAGATTTAAGTGGAAGGAGCTAACATATGAACATCTGTTAGACATTTTTCAGAAACTCCAGTTTTTAGCATATTTTGGGAATGTAGGAACTTGAATGTGAATGAATTTATTTAGAGGGTGTCAAAAATGCCGGAAGATCAGCCTTCATTAGTGAACTAAATGCAGTTTGCTCAGGAGACAGACTTTCTACTAAACATATCAAAACATGTCTGTTTCAGCTTTTTGCAACATATCAAACTGGATATGGTTGTGTTCTAAAATATTCATATATGTATAAAGTGAACCCATAAAGTTGGTAAATCTCTTCCTAGGGACTTGAAGACTTTTTTTATTATTATCACAGTATACAGGTCATTCTACCTGTAAGTTTTATTCTTGAACTGGCTGCAAAATATCTCTTGGTCACTGCTTATAGTGATGTTCCTTCTAGTCACAATCATAATGTATTAAAATTCCTCTGCTATATTGTTTTTGTATGGTTATTCTTGGGTGATACTTTCTTGTAGAAAATATGCAGTTTGAAATGTTTTCAGTTCGCTGGTAGTTGCACTGGATAATTTTTGTTGGGAAAATGAAGCATACCTATGTTAAGTATATTTCAGTAGTTTACCTTCAGAGACGTACTTATTTTTTTGTACATCTTAATTATGAGTGGAGTTAATTTTAGGGAGATGTGCTGGATTCATTGGTCCACAGATTGAAAGCTGCTTTCTTCACAGAAAGCATTTGATACAGTTAACAGTAGCTAATTTATTTGGTGATGTAGTTTAGCCATTATGTTTAGCTATGGTATTGAGTAGTATAATACAAAAAAACAGGGAAATCAAAAAGTAATAGTGTGTTATAAAGCAATCACAGCTACTTGTGTGGCTGATTTTACTTTTTATATGTGTGTGGGATGATGGAACAAGTAATGTCAATTAATGAAATTGTTTTTTGATCTGCAGTATAGAGTGGTCTGCTGTGATAGTGGACGAAGCACATAGAATCAAGAATCCAAAGGCGCAAATAACTCAAACCATGAAGTCATTAAAATGCAATATTCGCATAGGTCTTACTGGAACCATTCTTCAAAACAATATGAAGGAACTTTGGTGTGTCATGGACTGGTAAATAAAATATTTTTTTTATGGTTAAACACCTCTGCGTGTTAACTGTGCAATGGGGGTAGGGCAGGACTGGGTGATATGGACCCATCTGTGTTATAAAAAAAAAAAAAAAACAACCAAAAAAAACCCACCCCCTCAACCTCAAAACACCTGCTTATTTCTGAGAATATAACTGTGTTTATTCTAAGACATCTGGGAAGGTAAGCTCCTGGTATTTTGCAGTTACTTAATACATTTGGAGTTCATCCCATCTGGCTGCTTTGGGGAATTTGGGAAGTAGTTAAAATCATTCTTTCCCCACCTCCCATATTGTGGTTTTTTTTGTTTCTTTTTTTTTCCTAAGGACACTCTCTTTTTTCATCTGTCCTTTGCCCAGTAGATAGGGAATCATTACACAACCTTGACCAACGTAGTGCCTGCCTTTGCTGTGTCCGGTATGTGCAGGTCATTCTGACCTACTTGGAGGATGAAAGTAATAATATTTTGCTTTTTTTTCAAAATGCACAAGTGCACATATTTGAAAAGTAACAGTCTTGTCCAGAAAAACTTTTAATGGTCAAGGAGAAGTGCAACTGACTGTAGATACAAATCTAAACCTCCTGGGAATGCTTTGCAGAGGAGGAACAAAGCAAACATATTTTGAATGTAAGGATATACAGAACAGAAATAGAAGGAAGAATATTTTAAACTTAGTGTTGCATCTGGTCCATTAAAACTATGCTGATGTTGTTAGTAAATTGTTCCAGTGTGTAGTGCTGCTAACAATTACTAAATTCTTTTTACTGTTGGGTTTCTCAAGATTTTATTTAGTTAATTGTAATATCTGCATATTCTGATTTAATAAAAATAGTAAAAATTGAAAACATGATTGCTTAGCTTCCAGTTTAGGCTCCTCAACACTAGCAGCCTTGTAGTTCAGAGGTTCTGTATACTTGTGATTTCTGTTGTTGTGCTAAACTTTTGTTTTTTTTGAGATTGCAACCCTAATCCTAGGGGGTATCTCTTAGCATTTGAGAATCACAGAAAACAGATGAAAAATGGCATGTCTGAAAATAGTGTATATGTTTCCCTTTGTACTTAAAATTCTTAGTAGTTTCTCTAGTGACCGCTTCTTTAAGATTTCTTGCTGTTGGCCAGAACAAAAAAAAAACAACCTATGGTATGCTTTAAATCAGTGAATCAATCCCCCAACCCCTTTTGTTTTTTAATAGGGCTGTACCAGGACTTTTAGGTAGCAGAGTACATTTCAAGAAGAAATTCTCTGATCCAGTGGAGCATGGCCAGAGGCACACTGCAACTAAAAGAGAGCTAGCAACAGGTCGTAAGGCCATGGTGAAGCTAGCAAGAAAAATGTCTGGCTGGTTTCTGAGACGTACCAAAGCGCTTATCAGTGATCAGTTGCCAAAAAAGGAAGACAGAGTAAGAGTGCCTTCACATTTCAAATACAATGCTAATGAACGTATTTCTTCTTTTTTTGTTTTCTTGTTGTATTTCTTCTCTTTCATCATGTCTGTAGTTTATGGTTTTCTCTTCATCTTACTAACTTAAGAAGAATCCGTAGCCTTAGAGAAAGTGCACTTGCACTAGTGTGCTTTGTTCACATAATTACTATGATTGCACATTGAAATGGAGTTAATCAAGCATGAAAATGCTCAGCTAGTCTTCTGACTAGTGATTTACACGTCTGTTTTATGTGTGTTTTTGTCCTTATCTGGGCAAGCCCAAAGCAATGTATGTAAATTTCTTGAAATTCTATGTAAAACTTCTGAATTTGCAGCTCGACACTTTGTGTTTGGAACAGTATGCTTTTAAATCCCTCATTTTCAATCCCTAAATAAAAGAAAAACCTCAGACATAGTGCTATTCATCTGATGCAATTGTAAATAGTATATGAAGTGATAATACTTCATTAATATACTTAAGAGTTCTGCTAAATCTTTTCTTCTAAGTAGACAAATACATAAGTTTGCAGCTGGTTTTGTTTTCAAAATTTGGTATTTATTCTTCATCCTTAGTTTATAATAATATCATCTAGGCTGTCTTCTGAAGGAAAGATTAACACAAACATCAGTCAGTCGCTTTTCTGAATCTAGCAGGTTTTATTCTTTTCATTATCTTGTTAATGTGAGTATATGTTCAAGTTACTGCTGTATTATTATAGCTCAGCATGGTGCTGCTACTATGTGGATAGCATAGGTTAGGGAATGATCTTGGGATATCTGTCTCCTGCTGCTTAGGACTAAAGATGTCATGGAGATGCCACCCATGGTCTCTAAGAAGAGGGATCAGAGTTTTGGCCATAGCACTGTGTAGATCCTTGCCTTCTCATTGTTTATTCTGTTTGTCCTGCTTGTGGTAGTGCCCTATGACAGCTAATGCCTAAAAAGGGGAAAGAAAGGGCCAATTAAGCACCTTGCAAAACAGAGAGAAATCTGTAATTAAAATTATGCATTTATTTCTCTCAATTTTCCTTTCTTTTCCTATTGCTGCACAAAAGCCATAATGAAAGGTTTTGAGCAAAATAACAGGAGATTCTTGTAGCATGATGTTGATATTCTTTGTAGAATTGTGGGATGGAGTATAGCAAGCATGCATACGTTTTGGCTACAGTTCATGCTCTTTTGGTGTCAAGATCCACATTTTTTTTTTCATTTGGTGGTAGAATAATTTCCTGCAACTATTTGAGCAAATATAGTATTTATTTCTACTTTATTTTCAGGGATCTGTGATTTGTGTTTTTTGATGCAGTGCTTTTTTGCCTTTCATTGTATGCTGCACATGATAGTGTTTCTTGGGTTTTCTTTTTGGCAGATGGTGTTCTGTTCCCTAACTGAATTCCAGAAAGCAGTGTACCAGGCTGTGCTAGAGACAGATGATGTAACCTTGGTGTTAAGAGCAGGAGAGCCCTGTAGCTGCAACAGTGGCCGGAAAAGGAAGAACTGTTGTTACAAAGTAAGAACTTGGCACTGTTTGTATTTTAGATCGTAGTCTTCTGAATTTCCTGAGACACTCTCTGCTGATGAAGAGCTGATTGAAATGTTTGCCTAGGTGTAGGCCATCTGTTTGGGAAATCCCAGCTGGAAACATGGGAAGCTGCATTACCAGCATGATGGAGTTAGGCACTTTGGGATTACTTCAAAGTTGCTTTGCATGCCTGGAGCAGTTGGTTGTTATCTATGCACTAAATTCTGGATCTTTTGTATTAATAAATGCACCTGTGATTTACTTGATGTTGGCAAGGGTACTGCATTGGGATGTTCAGTATGTGTCAGGCATGCTGCTCCCAGGTGCCTCAGGCAGGTTGTGCAGAAGCTGCAAATGGGAGGCATCCTGAACTCAGCAGGTTACCTGGGCAGTTCGTTGTGTTCTAATTGCAGTTGTGCCTTTCTGTGCCATTAAGCATTCACTTTGCCTTGCTTCATTGAGGGGAGAACTGCAACAGCAGCCACAGAGCGCAAGCCGAACTTTGTCCACGAGTTACAGCTTTGCAGATTTCTTCAATCCTCTCCGGACTTCTTTAATGCTTGATTAGTCTAGCTTTGTATTTGTTTTGCCTGCATCACTCAGTAGGCTTAGATTAAGCACATCTTTTAAACATTTGGAAGCATATGTTGCATGCTTGTTTCTCCCTTTTATCTTTCTGGCCTGCTCTGATTCTTGTGTAGTGTTTTGAGTTTTTTTCCAAATGATGTAGGTTGTTCAGTCTCCTGCGCATTTTTTATGAACGATCCCCTTATCAGTCTTGTTTAATATTCCATGGATACTAGTGCTCTTTTCAGGCTTTTGTTTCTAGTGATGTTTTGTAGAAAAAAAGAAATGCTGTTGAACTTGATTCACAAAGGGCAGCAGGGAGGCCTGGAGATAGTTGAGTGCTCTTATGGACTGTCATATTCCAGAGTTAACTGGAATTTAGTAATTTGAGAAGGCAAAGGCAAACAAATATTGTTCAAACCAGCCAACCATAACCAGGAAAATAGCTGTTGAGATAGCTGCTGTTGCATTGTAAAATGTCTGAAGCTTGAATTATGTTATTTGAGGTGTTTATAAAGCTTTATAGGCTTTTGCTGGAGAGAAAAGTAAAGTTAGCAGTTGAAAGGTAAGAAGTCATTCAAACTGCTCTGACTTGATTTAATCAGTTGTAAAGTTACCTTTTTGTTTACTGAAGAGTTCTTGGTTATCTCCATGTGATACCTGTAGAAGTTACTACCTGAAATGTTTAGCAAACAATGAACATAGCTGTAGGGTTTTTTTCTTATTGAGAAAATGTTTCTATTAATAGGGTCACAAAGCTGCAGGAAAAACAAAAGTTGCTTCATTTTTATCAGAAATACACTACACATCTCTTGGGGATCAATTATAGTACTAAGAATTGTTAATGCATTAAACCTGGTAAGAATAGTATTTATTTGAGATTATTACTTATTTTCAGGGGTATTTGTTTGTATAAACTGGTTTTTTTTTTTTTTTGGTAGGTAAATGCACATGGTGAAACAATTAAGTCACTGCGCTTCAGTTACCTAATGATCCTACAGAAGGTTGCAAATCATGCTGCACTGCTGCAGACGGACAACACTAGCAAGCTGCAGGTTAGTTTCAGAAGTATCTAAAAAATGGACTTGTGGAAAATGAATGGGATGAAAAGTCTTGAATGAAAATTGCTACTGGCCTCCTTTTTAAGTCTTAACTAACTGCAATTAAGATATTTTGTGAAATTCCTTTTGCATTCAGTCATACAGAGTGCTTACCTTATAAAGACATTATACAAAAGAACATGTTCATTTAGTTGATGCATACCTGAAAATAAGGGTTATAAAACATTGGAGAGATTAGGAGGGAGAGTAATTTTTAATGATTTCTAATAGTACCATTTTTGTTACATTTATAAAGAATGCCTATAAGAAGAATGACTGTGTGCAATAAATAAATACATAATAGATAATTAGAAATTTTTTTCTCTAGTAATTTTTATTAAGAGCTGAGTTTGTTTAAATAATGAGAAACATGTTTTAGAAGAAATTGGTCGGTGAAAGAACAATATCAATTTATCTTGTTACTGTGGCAAGTAACAAGACCCACAAACGGCAGTTTTCAGAAATGTTTGTTTGTGAGCCTTGAGATCCAGGAATCAGGAAAGGGATTTACGGATGTTACCAGTTTCTCTTAGAAGCTATCAAGGAAGAGAAATCAGAATGTCCTAGCTAATTTTGCAAGTTTGTTCCATTAAAGCAGTTTAGCTTTTTCGGAAATGTTAATTTTGGTTTCCAGGGCATTATACACAGCATGTACCCGGATGTTTTCAGTGGTCTTTTTTGTGTATTGCTTATGTAGGTTTATAACATTTGATATTTAAATAACCTCTGAAATAATGGAATACAAGTATTCAGTGACTTACTGTCTTTTGTGTCGTGCATAATTATTAGTTTTACCAGCATCTACTAAAGAAAGTGCTACTTTGTAGTGTTTCTAACCTTTATTGGTGGTAATTACATGTGTTATTCTTAGGTGAGAGATGTGATCTTTTCTTTCTCTCTGGAGAAGTGGACTTGAACTGTGAGGTCATGTTTAAGTTCAGAGCTAAATTTAGCAGTGGAGCTTTATGTGGCTTTTGAACAGCTTAAGTGCATTTCCTGTACAGGTTTTTTTTTTTTTTTGTGGAACAACATGTAATTCCCATACTGGCTTGTTATTCCCGAGGGTCCAGAGAATTGTTGGTGCACAACTGTTGGGTAATGCAAACCTCAAGGCAACAGAATTTTTTGAAACTGACAATTCTGGCCAGGAGAAGAAATTTTGAATATGATCCATGATTTCAGATTAGGAATCTCTTTTGTTTTTAAATGAAACAAAGCAAAACACATGGGATATGTTTTATCCAGCAGTTTTGTAGTGAACTAATTTAAAAACCACGTAACTCTGCTTGAGATACTTTGGCGGATCACATTTCATCCTGTTTAGCTCCTTGTATGGCTTAATATATCTCTGATTTTTAACACCTACTCAGTCTTTCTGCTTTTCTTCCAGGAAGCACATATCAAACGAGTTTGCAGCCAGGTATTTTCCAGTTTTCCAGATTTTGTGCAGTTAAGCAAAGATGCAGCCTTTGAAACAATTTCAGATCCAAAATACAGTGGAAAAATGAAGGTAAACCCATTCCTTAGAAGAAAAATAAATATTACTAACAGTAATAGATTTGGTCTATATTATATGGATATAAGAAAATGTACACCTGATAGTTGTGGGGGTTTTAATCATTCTGTTTATGTTTGGTCATACCACAGCAGGTATCTCCTGTCATGGATCAGTATGCAGTTGGGCAAAGACTGGATGAGTGTAATCTGTGATGCTTGGATTTTCTGAGATTTTAGCTTCCCATGTTTAATGACGGGCATGGAAATGACCCTTATAGTCAACGTAATTATTGTTTCATGAAACCATTGTGTCCAGTGACAGTCAGAAGTATTTGGCAAAGAAAAGGAAGCAAAGCAAAATTATTATGGGCTTAATGGTTTGTGCACACCTTCAATTTTGTGTGTAGTTCCAATCTCTGCTCTCAAAAAGCATGTGTTAAGACTTTGAAAAGGTTTAGAGGACGGTTCAGAGAAGGGCCACGAAGGTGTTTAGTAACTGTGTGTCAGAAGCAGCCAAGTAGGCTGGGACTCCGCAGCCTGTAAAGAATGTCTTCGGATGAATGTGGACCTACACAATTATGAATAGCATGGAACTGGTGAAAATGTACTGAGTGCTTACTGACTTCTTTGAGCCCTTTGGGCGTTAAGTGAATATAATAGTAGTCATGCTAAAGATGACCAAAATAAATGTGTCTAGTGTGAATCTGTAAAACTTCTTACCTCAGAAACTTTCTTTCTCTGGTTTCAGAAAGGAACAAAAGATATTTAATGATGACGTATAGTGTAGATATGATGATGGTGTTGTTTAATGTAGATGAAAAATATGTCTAATGTAGCTAATTAAAAAGAAAACTATACTGGTTTTAGTAGTGTTCCTGAGCTGGGAGTAATGGGGCGGGGGGGGCGGTGAGAAGCTACGCAGAATTTTGGCTCTCCATAAACCTGGGTATTAACATTTTCTTCTTGGGACTGGTGGCAGTGGGAGGATTATGTTGCTGTAGCAGTAATGGCTGTTATCACTTTACTGGTTTGTTACTGTGTAAGCAAGATCTTTCTTTACTGTTAATACATATGTGTGAAATACCTGCATACTAACTTTGTTGTATACACTTAATTTTTGAGAAGGTGAATTTAGGTGTCAAATTAGCTACCAGCAAATTTTTAATACATAGCTCTAAAAACCAAATCCATCATCTTCAGGAGTTGAAGAATTGCTTATGAAGGCATTCTGTTACTGATTATTTTACCATGGCATTATTCACATAACTATTTTACATTTTTGTTATTATTCTATTATTTTTTTTTTTTTTTCATTTTCCCATGGCATTCCTGGAAAAGCTGGCAGCCCATGTCTTGGACATGTGCACCCTTCACCAGATTAAAAAGCTGGCTGGTTAGCCAAGCCCAGAGAGTGATGATGGGTGGTGCCACATCCAGTTGACATCCAATCACTAGTGGTATCTCCCAGGGCTCAGTGTTGGGCTAGTCCTGTTTAGTATCTTTACTGATGATCTGGATGAGGGGATTGAGTGCACTCTCAGTAGGTTTGTAAAGTTAAGCTGGGTGGGATTGTTGATCTGCTGGAGGGTAGGAAGGCTCTGTGGAGGGATCAGTGGGCCAAGATCAATGGTATGAGGTTCAACAAGACCAGATGCCATGTCCACATTTGGCCACAACAGCCCCCTGCAGTACTACAGGCTGGGGCAGAGTGTCTGGAAAGCTGCCTGGTGACAAAGGACATGGAGGTGCTGGTCAACAGTAGCCGAACATGAGTCAGCATGTGCCCGGTAGCCAAGAAGGTCAGGGGCATCCTGGCTTGTATCAGAAATTTTGTGTGCAGCAGGATCAGGGAAGTGATTCTTCCCCTGTACTTGGCACTGGTGAGGCCGCACCTTGAGTGCTGTATCCAGTTCTGGGCCCCTCACGGCAAGAAGGACACTGAGGTGCTGCTGGAGTGTGTCCAGAGAAGGGTGACGGAGCTTGTGAAGGGTCTGGAGCGTCAGGTTTATGAGGAGTGGCTGAGAGACCTGGGCTTGTTTAGCCTGGAGAAAAGGTCTTCCCTGAGCCTCCTTATTACTCTGTACAACTACCTGAAATGAGGTTGTGGTAAGATGCTGTCCTGATTTTGGCCAGGACAGTTAATTTTGTGCAGTAGCTGGGAGGGGGCAGTGCCTGGAGTGGTGCAGGCGTGGCCAGGGGGTGGTTGTTCTATGCTACCTCACTGTCATTGCTGGGACATGGGTAAGAGACTCTCTCCAACAAGAGCAGAGCATCTTCCAGTCAACAAAAACATGGCCAGAGGAGCGTTGTTCATTTTTTCAGAGTCTGCAATGAGCATTTTTGCATGTGAATCACCCTCTCTCTTGTACTTTTGTCATTAATACTGTTGGTTTTCTTATCTTATTGCTGTTTCCAGTAAAATCTTCATATCTCAGCCCATGATTTTCACTTTTTTTGCCTCCAATTCTCAACTGTGTCCTGCTGTGGTAGGAGGAGGGAAGGAGGGAGCGAGAGAGCGGCATCTGGTTTGGGAGAGTCTTGGTGGGGGCACTGAATTGCGGAGTACTGTTCCTAAACCATGACATACAAGAATCAGTCTGTTCTCCTGGATAACAAGTGGCAGGATGAGAGGACATCACCGCAAACTATGCTGTTGGTGGTTCAGGCTGAACATCAGGAAGAATTTCTTCATGGAAATGGTTGTCAGGCATTGGATTTGGCTGTCCAGGGAGGTGGTGGAGATTTACCGTCCTGAAGGTGTTCAGGGCGTGACTGGACATGGCACTTTGTGCTGTGGTCTGTTTGACAGGGTCGTGTTTGGTCAAAGGTTGGACTCGATCTTGGAGTTCTTTTGCAATCTAAATGCTTCTGTGATTAAAATTAATTTTCCTTTTTTAAGGATTTTGCCTCTTGGGGCTATTGCACACTTCACTCCAGCACTGCTTCAGAACATTTTAATTATGTGTTTTTTGACACGGAAGTGAGCAACATAGGCAAACAAAAATGCTTGAGTTATTACAGAGATTCCAACATTATGTGCCTTCAAAGCCTATATCTTTCACAGCTGCCTGTTGGGGGGATTCTATTCCAAACCATAGCTGTAAGTCTGAGTTGTTTCTGGGATAGCATAGACAGCAGCGTCTTCTCATGGGTACAGCTGACTGTGGCTGTGTGAGTTGGATATAACCTTGGCTGGTGGCAGTAAGGTTCTTCTCATGGTTGTATGCAGTGGCCCTGGGTGTTAAGATGTGTATCTCAAGGTATTTCTTAACATAGATCATAGGTAATTGCAAAAAAAAGACAAGCACAACCTCTCCCTCCAAACCCCTCTGCCACCCCAAAACCAAACCATGCTCCCCCACCAAAAAAAAAAAAGAAAGGGGGAGAGGAGGAAAAAACCCCACAAGCTCCCCAAACCCAGATCCTTAATAAGCGCATGTTCTTATTATGTGAAGAGCCTTGGTGGGGAAAGTTTCCATTTTTTTTTAAGAAGCTCAGTATATATAGTGGGAAGATGGATTATAAATTCCAATCTTGCATTTTGGAAGGGCTCATTATATGGAAAAATATTTCTTCAATGTGTTTGGTAAATGAGGTGCCCAAAAGTAAGAAAGAGAATAGAAAAAATTACTATAGTTCTTTCACAGAACGTTTTTTCTGTGACCTTTCAAATAAAGTCGGATCAAACACTATACTGAAGTACAAGAGGCAAAGGTACAAAGCAGTATGGCCCTTTCTTTCCTCCAAGGTGGGAAATCATGATCTTGTAGTATTATGATGGTTTCTGCTTGTTCGATTGTTTTTTTTACTTCATGAAGTATAGAACAGGTGTGTTTTCAAGTGCTGCAGTTATGACAGACGGTTTTGTACATGATGCTTTATCTTAGAAATCTGTAGTGTCTATTTCAGTCCATAAATTGGCATAAAATTTATTGAAAGAATTGCTTACTTTGAGAGAAATTGCTCTGCTTTCTCTTTTAAGGGGAACTTGAATTTTGTGCCATGACACTTTCTGTGCCTTAATTAATGCCTCCCCAGATGGGGGAGAGTTTTAGCGTCTTTGCCAAGAGACGAACGGGACCTTCAATAGTCTCTGCTTTCAGATAGTTGTTTATTAAGTCTTAGCAGAGAAATAGAGTCACAGACATGACCCAGACACAGCACAAAGCAGAGAATGCAGGAGAAAGCCGAATTATCAAGATTAGACAGACTTTTTAAAGGTAAATTATCCAATAAAAATGTAAAACGAAAGATATTTTCACTTTTCCACCAATGTTCAGTAAATCACGAAATGGTCTTTAACCCAAACCACTGCATGATTCAGTTTTCTTTGTGCCTGGAAGGAGGATAGTGAGTTATGTAGCTGTCATTGGAAATAATCTGGGTTTTAGGTCCATTAATTTTGACTTCATGATACCAAAAACTGGTTCATACATTTTTGGTGTGGTGACTTGCTTTTTTTGTTTTCTGTTGTAAATTTTAAAATGGAAGCTGTTAGTGATGATTTTGCATTTTATACTGTGAAAGCAAAATCATTCAGGAAGTATTTAATTCAGAAAGTTGTCTTACTGTAAGAAAGTAATCACAGAAGAGCCAACTGGTACTAGAGCTTGAAAACGGCTTTATCAATTTTTAACATGCTTATTTGGAAATAACTGAGACAAATGATAGTAAAATGTTTTTAATAGCCTTGTTGCACTGTAATACTTTACATTTTCTGTTTCATAAATAAATGAAACAGAAAACGAAATTATTTTGTAACTTCCATCTGATAGTGTAGACTATGTAAGTATTACTTTGTCTTTTAAATTAAAATTCAGTACAGACTACGCAGACATTTTGGTACAGGTTATTATTCTTTCGTAGATAAGCATAGTTGCAAAGAAATAGTTAATGGAATTTTTAAAAAATTTATTCAGGGAAGGGGGAAAGGCTGCGTTGGTTTTTTTTAATGAAGTTTCTTAGCTAAGCAGCTGTAACTATTTTGAAGAGTTGAAAAGGTTCTGTCTGCTTGAAGTATCTGTTCTCCAACCAAACAGAGATAAAACACACAGGGAAACATTCTATTATGGGATATGAATTACTTCCACCAGTAAAACTAGATTTGCTTATATGCAAGGGTTAAAGAGTGGCCTGTGTGTGGTGTTTGTGTCCTACCCGTTGCTGTGGCTGCAGTCATCTCTCTGTGTTTTGCAAGCTGTAACATTTAACATGCCACCCCAGGTTTTCTGTTCTGAATTTTGGAAATACAGCAAGAGCCTGGAGAAAACAGTCTGTACAATCAAATATACAACATGTATAATCATTGATGGTATACATAACATGGTTTAATGAGGACACTAGTATGTATGTATTACAGTGGGAGGTGGGTAATAATACACAGTGATGTGGTCTGAGTGAGCTTCAGCTTTTTTGTGAAATAATCCCCTCCTTTTCACTTGTGCTGCAGAACATACAGTTTTCAAACTTCGCTTACACATTTTATTACAAGGTGAATTTCATGCTTAGATTTTTAAATAGAAGTAGTTGAATATGTAACAACTGAATGAAAGTAATGTCCTGCTTTGTTTTGAAACCACTGTTTTTCTGTCATGATGTAAGATAGTGGGAACCTGCAAAGTATAAGGACAAGTGGTTCATTGCTTTTGAAACACAATGATTTCAGATTGTCCACACAAAAGTATTGGAGACCACTTGGAAAAGAAGATGAGTGAGTACAGCTTCACAAGCCTGCAGTGATTCTCATTCAGACTACCTTGTTTGATTATTTGTACAGTTTTGTTAAAATTGTGTCTCAGAGACTATAAGCTTTCTAAGTGTAAAGGGTTATTAAATGTCTACGTAGTTGAAATAATATTTTTTCCTTTTTTTTGTAACTGCATGCATAATATTTCCACAGACATCCATTTTGTGGGGTTTTGGAATACTGTTCTTAATACAAATCTCTTAGGAATAACTGTTGTATTGATTTAATTATTTTTGCTTGGCATATCATCATTCAGTAGGAAAATGGAAATCTGTTGGAGCACTTTGCAAAAAATGGTAACCTCTACCATTAAACATAACCCTGACCCAGGCAGGCCGGCCTTTGAAGGCTTAGAAAATACTGTAGGCTAACTTGAACATCTCAGAAAAAAACCTCTCAAAAGCAAGAGGTAAGATTTCGTCACATACAGACGACTCACAATGTGTAGCAATTGGGAGGTGTATGTTTAAATCCATGTGGACTCCTACAAAGAAGGTACTACTTTTGCTTGAGTATGATCAAGTATTTCTGTTTTGGACTAAAAACATACAGGATAATATTCTGGTGGACAAGTGTAGAATTTACTTCTCTTTGGTGCAAAAGCATTCATTGCTTTTCCCTGTTAGAGTTGTTTCTTACTCCAGAATACCTAAATTCCCAATGGGGATGAAATTGATCAATTTTATTTAAGTAAATTGCGTGGATTTATTTTTGTATTCTCCTATAGGAAATTCATTATTTGACCTGGACTTTAATAATAACAACAGTAACACAGAAGCCAATTCCTTCTAGTTTAAAAGAATGTCACTTCTGTTTCTTTTCTTAATGAGGCTAAATAAAATGCTACAAAAAAGTGTAAGTAGTACAGCTCTTGTTAAATTACCTGTTGTGGAATTTTTACCCCCAGTAAAATAAATATATTCATGTACAATGAAATGAGGCAAAAAAAATCTGTCATTTGTACCTTGTTTTCACTTGTAACAGGCTGGCTAACATTTACTAAGGAGCTCATAAGTGGCATATAATTACGATTTTATGTTCTAGATATTGTCCGGAATTGTAACATTAATATAAACATTCATCATTATTTGATTGTCAAAGATTTGTTAGGCTTTTAGTGAAATCACTCTTGATTAACAGTTTATGTATTTATCAGTGAATAAATACAATTTCAGAAATATTTATTGCCCAGTGGGAAAAAGCTACAGTCATGGTACAGAAAATTCCTCTTTTCCCATTGTGTATGGCTTCTGCACTGTGCTCTGGAGCTGCCATTGCCAGATGTGGACATGCTTCTTTTGAAAATAACAGTATCACTATTATACACAAGGCTCTGGATTATTTGCTTCCCCACCAGAAGAACGTTGTGTGTGGGCGGATTATTGGCATTTCAAGGTCTGTGCAGAGTCTGGGAAGCTGGATCCTACTGTAAACAGAGCAACAGATGAGAGTGGGAGCAGGGAGGGGCATACATCTCACTGATTATTTTAAGAAGACAAGTTCCAAGAAGCTCTGAACTCAGATGCAGGACAGAAAGTTTAAACAGACCTTGGAGTTTTCAGGATAAATATGTGCATTTTTTAAATGCAGAAACTCAGAGCTAGTGTGTGACATGAGTAACTTTTTGTTGCAGTGTATAGACTGACACAAGTAGCTTCTGAATTTACTTCTTAGTGGTCTGATGACCTTTTCACAGTAGGATTTCCATGTACATCACTGAAAAGTGCAAAGGTCCAGCATCTCCATTACCTTTGGCACATTTATTATGTTAGTAATGATTTTTGTTACGGTTCTGTTTGGCTTTGCAAATTAAGTACAGTGTAGCCTGTTTGGAGGTTGAAAATATGAGTAAGTGTGTATGAGATGACCTCTAGATAAAAATTTCTTCACTTTTCTGCTGTGGTTCATTTACAGGTCCTTCAACAGCTTTTAAATCACTTCCGAAAAAATAAGGATAAAATTCTTCTTTTCTCCTTTTCCACAAAGGTGAGCTCCATGTGATTTTTATCAATTAACAGCAGCAGTAAGTTCTGAAGCGTGAATCACTGAAGTGGCGCGTGTCAACCACATTTCCTTGTTGCTTCTACTGTGAGAAGTGTGCTGTAGTCCACAAGCATATTGAAACCTTTTGTTACCTCATTATAAAAATGGTGATGGCAAAACAAGTGTAACACTCTTCTGCCTTCCCTAGAACTTTTTGAAATAGTTCTGTTACTTCAGGTGCAGATAGCTGAGTTCAGCTGGTATGTCTTGAGTTAGAGCACTGTCACAGCACAGTATGACTGCAGTATCATAAAACCTTTGTGTTAGCACTGAAAGTTGTTAAGTTTCCTCATTCTGCTGACTTTTGATCATCATCAGCAATGAAACTTCAATTCTTGCTACACCAGTTGACTTGAACTGAAAACTGTCTAATTGGAGCAAGATATATATATACATTTTACTTTTAAGGGACTTGCTCCTTGATTATCTTGTTAGGGAATAATGTGTTTCCTGAAATAGTGCACTCTATAGTATTGGGGCTTTTTATTTAAATATTTGTAATGATAGCACTAAAAAGTATTTTAAAAAGTAGTAATTTGAATGGTAGTTCAGAGTCTTAAATACCTCTCTTTTTTTGGCTTTAAGAAAGAATGCAAGTTTAATGTTTAGATGCAGTAGTAAAGTACTCATGTGTCTTAGGCTATGTTTTATGGTGTCCAGTACCAGACTGACTGCTGGTTACTGCAGTCTCTTTCACTCCATGCCCCTCAACTCTGTGCACTCTGTGCTGACTCGTTTACTGTATTTCAAGTAATTGCAACTTGCTAAGATGGGAGGAAGCTGCTTAAATGGACTGCCTGCTTGTTGAGTTGGATTGAGTGACAGTTAGAGGTGAAACAGGCAGCCAGGGTTGGATGACGGACTGAGACCACAACAGACCAACATTAATCACCTTGAGTGCTGTAGAATCATGGCTGAGGAGAATAATGGATGTTGATACCAAAATGGCAAAGATTTAGTCTCATTTGCTACAGGTGGTGTACTGAAAATATATTTGATAAATGCAGCCCGTGTTTATCATGTTTAATTAAAAAGATAGTATTAAGTACTTAACTTTTCTTTTTTTCTTCATTTTTCCACTCAGTTGCTGGATGTGCTGGAGCAGTACTGCATGGCATCTGGGCTAGATTACCGAAGACTTGATGGAAATACCAAATCAGAAGATAGAATCAGAATTGTAAGAGAGTTCAACAGCATTCAGGAAATTAACATATGTCTTGTATCTACAATGTAAGAAAATTTAACTTGTAGTTTGTTTCAATATGAATGTCTAGTGTTCAGTAAGTTGGTTACCCTGTAACTGTACAAATACACTTGTGTCAGTTGTTAACGCTTACAGGTATGACTTAGCTGAGGTTGTGACCATTTGAGTGGAAGCTGCATAGCATTATTGTCAAAAACTATGTGTTGTGATTAGAGGAAGTAAAATTTTACCTGTAATTTTCCTGCTTCCAGAATGTTAATTGGCATAAAACTGGTTATGAGTATCATTGTAGTATTTAGAGGAGTTGGCCTGTGTAGGACTTAATTGGAATAAAGTAGCAACAGGGGTTTTTACTAAGTAAGTTGATAGTAGTTGGTTAGGACTCAACTATTCATAAAGTCTGTAACAATTGTGATATTTACATGAGAAAACTGCATTTTATAGCAGTGGTTATTTGAGTACTTGGTGGTTATTAGTACAACAGTAATGCAAAGCTGTACTGCACTGTTTTCAGTATCTTTAATGTGTTCTTTTTTTTATGTTGAGGAAGAGTATGCCAACATGGACCTAATACAGAACAATCTAGTTTCAGTGTTTTTCTTACTATCATATAGTTCTGTTTTTTCATTTTTATGTTTTTAGGGCTGGTGGATTGGGTCTTAATTTTGTTGGTGCCAATGTTGTTATACTGTTTGATCCAACATGGAATCCAGCAAATGATCTTCAAGCGATTGACAGGTACACTCTCAAAATACAGAATTTGATCCATGTTGTGCTCTTCCTTTCATTCTGTAATCTGATTGTCCAGCTGAAACTTTTCCTCAAGTAAGAAATTTTTTGCATAGTCTGATTCATCCACAAGACAATAGGAAAGGTCCAGCTAAATTAGTTTTTAGCTTTGATGTGATTATTTATAACCCTAAACTTTACAATTTATTTTCCTTTATTTCTTTTTTGTGGCAGTGGGCCAAAAAAAAAAACTCAACAAAAAACTCCCTGTGGTCACTATAACTTTTTGTGATCTCTAGAATATGTGTATGTAGATGACATTTTTCTTCTGTTTTTCATGACAGAGTACATTGTAGTTGACCCTAGTTCAAATGATGTTTTGAATTCCAAAACCCTAAAGGATGAGGGCTCTTTATTTTCTCTTCTGCTTCACCATTGTGGAGATTAGTGTCTTTTTAGCCCTCACATCTATCTCTGATATTATGGTGTTGGAGTATTTCCAGTAATACAGATTTTTGTTTCAAGGCTTTTTGACTGTAGGATATTTCCCTAGGAATCCAAGGCAGACCTTTGAGTAACTGAAGTAAAGAATATTGAAAACCTTCAAAATTCAGTAGATGTACATATTTTCATGAGCAGAAATAAACTTGTTTCTGTTATCTCATGCAGTTATGTAATTCTGTTTTAAGGGTCTTTCTGATTTCTAGGATGTCTTTATGTGCACCTGTTCTAGAGAAACGTGTCAGAAACATGTATTGGGGACTATCTTTAAAAAATCTTTGTAAGATCACTTTACTGTGAATTGTTTTAGCCTCTCGTGAATTTTGTGGACTATAGTCTATTAGAAGTTTCAGAATTTACCATTTGAATAGAACACTGCCAGTTCATTAGCTGTTTTTATGATGTTGTGTCTTGTAAAGTGATTTATATAGTTAAGAAAGAGCAGACTGCTCCAAGTAATCCATGAGTTAATTCCTGCATAATGCAAATGGGAGAATACTTTGAGCAAAAGTAGGTGGAGACAGAGAGGGAAAAAAAAAACCCAAACAAACCTGAGATAACAGAGTGGAAGATGTGTTTTCTGGAGAGATGGGAGACGGTTCTTGTGATATAAAATGAGGAGAAAGCTTTTTAAACTGAATAGGCCTGGGGAGGAATATGAGGTAGTGAAGGTAAAGGAAAAGGAAATTAATTACTGAGGAAAATTTGGAAAAGTAAGGAAAACAACCCAATCAACATATGCATGTTTTAGAGTAGTCCTGTTTTATTAGAATGCTTTTATAGATTTAGTTTGTTTATTGTTAATTACTACCCCTAAGAGCTCTCATTTCTTAAAATGTTTTCAATGTATCATGTTCTTGCAGAGCTTATAGAATTGGCCAATACAGAGCTGTTAAAGTGTTTAGATTGATATCCTTGGGAACTGTGGAAGAGATGATGTACTTGCGACAAGTTTATAAGCAGGTAAAGTTCACAAACTGTTTAAATGGGGAGCTCTTCCTACTAGTTTCAAGGACAGAAGGCTAATCTAGTCTGTAGTAAAATTGTAGTTTACCTTGAGTTTATGATATATGATGTTAACTTACTAAGCAAAGGTGCGTCATTTAGCAATTGTCAAAGAATGGAACAGAATTATATTTGTATTCAAGTTTTTCTGTAAATATTGACAGTTTAGTTATGCAATGTACCTTATTCAGGTTATACAGAGAACTGTTTTTATTTGAAGACTTGTGAAGTACAACTGTGATAGTTGTATTTAGTATCTGCAACAGTCTGATTCAGGCAGCTTTTTCTCATGAAAGTCTGGAGAAAGTAAAGCAGAACTTGCTGGTGCTATAGAAGAAAAGCAAGAGGCATTACGACTTTCCTAATTCTGGAAACTTGCTTATAAAAGGAGAGGGAAGTGTCATTGGTTCTGTTACGAAGATGAGAAGTGATGCTGCTCACTGGAACACTTAGCCTGGATCACTTGCACTCTCTCGATTTTTGACTTGCATTGATAGGCTTTGTCCTGGTTACAGCCATGACAGGGGTAATTTTTGCGGTAGCCAGAAGGGGGCATGGCCGGGGCCTGAAAGTTGTTCTATACCACCTGCCGTCATTTTTCAAGAATGGGGGAAGTGGTCTCCTCTGGATCGTGTAGCGTGGTGGAGGGAGAGGTTGGGTATTGTTGGGGGTTTCCAAGTGGTGAGCAATTGTGTTCATCTATCCTGTACACTTTTTTATTCATATTGTTGCTGTTATTGTTTGTTTCTTACTTCATTGCTGTTTCTGGTAAATTGTTCTTCTCTCAACCCCTGATCCTTCACCATGAGCCTCCTCTTCACCCTGCTGCAGGGGGAGCGGGTAGAAGGAGTTGCCATGTGGTGTGGGATTCGTAATGTTTCAGTGGGAACACTAAATTGGGGAATATCATTCTTGAACCATGACAGGTTTAAGTACCTAAAATCAGGAAAAGAAAAGTGTGTGGTTTGAGGAACACATAATCTAGAAACTGTTTGCTGATGAGATTAGAATTGAAACAAAAAATAAGCAAACTCAAGCATGATCAGCAAAGAGCAGGCTACAGAATAATAAGAAACTAGGAGAAATATGAACATGTTTTTCTCAACAAAAGGTGCAAGTTAAGAAAGGAGGTGATTGATTTTTCAAGTTTTGATGTTACAGGCATGTAAACTTGGAGCAAGGAAGAAAACCATTGGCCTACAAAAAAAAGTTGTCCTGAAGAATGCATTGCATAGAAAAGATAAAAATAGGTCACCTCAGTGGGAGAATGATACTATATATTGAAGAAAACTTCATTAGACTTGAGGAATTAACCTAATAATTTGAAATTTCATCCATAAAAATGAAAAGTTGTTAACGAGTCTTCAGTGACAAGGACTTGTCGCTGGGTTATTTACAAGGAGGAAGTTGAAGGCTGAGTGAGTGGGAAATGCAGCAGTAAAGAGATTGTCATTATTCTCCTAAGATCTGAGTAAGTGACAAATAAAAATAAGGTTCTAAGTTCATCTGATTTCACAGAGCAGATAGTCATAAAAGGAATTTATCCTCAGGAAGATCAAATCTTGAGCTCTGTTAAGTAATGTGTATGGTTTGCTTTAAAATGCTACTTTAAGAAGTGTAACAATGACTTTTAGCTCACTTAAAGTCAATGTTTTGTAGAAGCCAAAAAGCCATTAGAGTTCTGTTTAATTTTGACAAAGTTATCTAAATAAGGAAGAGGAAACATAAGGAAAAATTAAAAGGAATATAGGAGATAGGTGGGACAGGTAACTGGGAAATTTGCAGAGATTCTGTATGAGACACTCAGAATTAAGATGTTTTAGTAGTTGAAATAATATGCTAGAAAGGCAAGTTAAATATAACGCATGGTAAGTCCTAAAACAATATTTGAGGAACAGTGGTCTAAAAACATAAAAACTAATAGTTTAGATTTTTAACACATTGGGAGCACAAGTTGTACTGCTCTATGGACACTAGTAAGGTTTAAAAGAGCGTTTATTGCAAAAAAACTCCCTAAACTTTATTTATTCTTTACATGCACATTCACGGAAAAGCTTGGAGAGGATCCTGTTCCAAAGTTTCTCTTGTGCAAAGTACTTTTGGGAATTCCTTTCAACAGCAAGTATCAATAGGAGAAGCCTCAGAAAGGCTAACAAAATGAGCAATAGTGGATTACAACCAGCTATATTCACTAGAATCCTAACGGAGGGGAGCCTGCTTCACAGAGATCTTTGGAGTTGGTGATCTTGTAGAAAAAGAAGACCTGGATATTGTCTGTTTGGATTCCAGAAAGCATGTATAAGTCTTGAAAGGACGTAGAAACATTTTTCTTTTTTTCTTTTATTCTTTTTTTCTTTTTTTTTAACCGACTTGTATTTTTCAGGTTGAATAAGCAGCAATAAACAGAGTAGTTTATAAGTTTGTGCGTAGTTATAAGTCTGAGGGCTGGGGTTTTTTTGGCTATACTTGACTTGCTTTCCCTTAGCAAGTTAACATACAGTGCAAAGGAAGGTGAAGAAAATGCTAATAATTTAGTATAGTGGAAGCTGAGCTGTCAAGATATAGAGGAGTGCCAGTAATGTGTATGGTAGATGTCTGACAATAGGCAACAATGCAGTAAAAGTGTTTGAATATTCTATTTTATTTTAATTCAGTAAAGCCAGGCAGGTTCATATTATATCACGATCTGTTATAACAACATCTGCCAGGGAAATTAAAACAAAATATCCTCTCTAAGGAATTTCTGCTTGTTCCAGCTAAAGCTGTGTATATAATGTGGGTGCCAGGAAATTCTGACGTGCTGTTGTAGCAAACACTTCTGAAACCTCTTGTGTTGTTCTGTTTTAGCAACTTCACTGTGCAGTGATTGGAACTGAAAATGCCAGGCGGTATTTCGAGGCAGTGCAAGGATCAAAGGAACATCAAGGAGAGCTTTTTGGGATTCATAACCTTTTCAAACTTAGGACTCATGGGTCCTGTCTTACCAAAGACATCCTGGAGGTGTGATGTACTACCCTTTAACTTTTGGATATTAGTTTTACATTTTTCCTTTCCTCGTGAGGCTTTTTGGTCATTGTTCTGAATGGAAACACTATAAAACAGAATGGTAAAACTTAATCATACTTGTCTGTGCCATGACTTGAATGAAATGGGCATGCTAATTTCTTATTCTGATACTCATTCTCATTCTGAATTTGTCTGAAAGATAAATTTCTTTAAATCCAAAAATGGAAAAAGCTTGGATTATTATTTTCATAAATTTCCTAATATATATATTTTTAAAATAAAAACTACGAAACTTATTTTTTGATACTTTCACTCAGCTTTGTGCAGAGATACGTTTTATTCATCAGTAACTCAGACTGACCTTTAAAGTCAGAATTCTGATCATAAAAATATTTTTTATGGTCACAGTAACCTCTTTAGAGTACTTTTTGCGATGTTAATAACTGTTTTAAAAAAATGCATTTTATAATGCTGTATTTTGAAGTGCTACAGGGTGCAAGTAAATAACTGAGATTTCATATTGTAAAATTAATTTCTTAATTACTCTAAAAAGACTGTTGGCCTAGTTCTAGAGTGTATAGTGTAAACTAACTTCAAGTATATTCAGTATTATACCTTTTTGTATGCAACATGTTCGCAGCAGCTAGCTTGCATCTTCAAATTTACTGCAGCTTTTTTCCATGTTTCTTTTTCTTTCCATCCTTCCCTTTATTTTGTTATTTCTCTTCTGCTAGGAATTTAGTCTGGACCTTGCTGATTGTACTTCTGGTGCTTACACTTCTGTAGAAAGAAGGAAACTTCTTTCCTGGGCTTGCCTTTGTATGCAATAAAACCTGTATCTGTTTATGTTAACATATTTGATTGTTTTAGAGGGAAGGGCGGGTAGAAGCAGGAGTCATAACAGCAACTACATGGCTGAAGGAAGAGAATCGTTCATGCAGCTCAGAAAAGGTGAGAAGTCTTTGTGGACTTATAGACCAGAGCATGACAGCCTCTAGCTCCCAATATTGCAGTGGCAAATGTGGGAAAATATGTCATTAGGCTCATAAGACTTTTACCCTGTTGTTTTGAAGATTTTGTTTAGGGAATTGTGGAAAGGAGTACAGTTGGTTTAGATGATTGAAAGCTTCAGGTTTTGTGGAACTCTGGAAGACCTGGGCTATTTAGCTGTTGTAGTCAACGAATCAGACAGTGATTCCCACCAAACCAGTGGTCTGTTCAATACTGTCTTTTTTATTTTTAAAGTATGTAATTACCTAATGGTTTCCTTATGGAATAAGATCTTTTTTTTTTTTTTTTTTTCCGCAAAGGTCAGTTTTAATAGGAGCATTGCATTTGTAGGAATGTTTTTGACTGAGCGCCATGTTCAGGTACTTTGGGAAGCAAGCAGTTAGCTCTGTAAAGTGGCCTATAAGAGTAAAGTTATCATTAGATTAGATCACACTGAATGATATTACAAATTAGCCACTACTCTTATGCCTGTTGGAGATTTCTGTGAGTAAATGTCAGTATTTAATGTGTTTTAAGATTAAGACCTTACGTTGGTCTTAATCTCATATGGATAATACATCACTGGATGGTCATGATCTCACATATAAAACTTGCTGACAAACAGTAACTTTTTAAGCTTACGTTAAATGCTTTTTGTTGAGCAGAATTATATCAGGATTAATATATTAATTTTTAAATGTTTCTTTGAGTACAAAGTTTTAGTATTTACTGTTCTGACTTTCCATTTACGTGTTGTCTTAATTCTTATCTCAGTAATAATATATAATATAGTATAATAGTGTATATAATAATAATAGTGTGTATATATATATATATATTATTATAATAATAGTATAATAACTATTATCTCAGTAGTGTGCAGTCTTGAAGCTGTGTTCTGGACTTTAGTATCTTAAAAATGTTTTAAGATTGCCTGGGCATAATTTTGTTTGATTACAGTAGGCCTCAATGAATTTTAGAGTGGAATGTTACATACTCATGACTTTAATGTTAGCGCCCATATACAAGGAAGTTTACCACTGCACTGAGATTTATTTTTTTTTATGAATGTCATTACACATGATATTAAGGTTTGAATCATGAAGTCACCTTCCAAACTACCCTTGAAAGATGAAAAGTAGCAATGAGATTAGTATAAACTTGA
Organism: Struthidea cinerea; assembly: GCA_013397865.1. NCBI lineage: Eukaryota > Metazoa > Chordata > Aves > Passeriformes > Corcoracidae > Struthidea > Struthidea cinerea. The sequence goes on from VZTI01002740.1 coordinate 49,183, forward strand.
AAAACATGGGTGTAGATTGGGAAGGCATAAATTGTTTCAGCAGTATGCAGCATATATTGTCTCAAGTACCTAATACTATCAGTTATTTTCAGTGTTGTTCTGGTAAAAACTTTATGCTGCCAGAGACTTCAGTAATTTTTCATTATGAATTATTTTGCATTTTGTAGTACTATTTTGCATATTTTTTGCTTGAGTAACACAGTGAAAATCCACTTTTTTACACTGCTTTGGGATTAGGTGTGTTGTGTATACTATTAATGTTAAATAACTTTGCTTTAATTTTTTTTCTTTTTAGTATGAACAACCAGACTGTAAAGAAGATGGAGATCCCCAAAGCATTCAGGCACAATTAAAAAGAGAAGAGACGGATTTTTGGGATGACTTCAGTGATGATGATATTCTGGAGAGTTCTGTGAAAAAATGTGACAGAAGGAAGCCAAGCAATGGAAATAATTTCATGGTAACAAAAGGACAGCTTTCCTTAATGCAGTGCGGATTCTCTAAGTTGTTGCAGAGAGAAATTGCAACTACCAAAAAAGGGGATGATAATTACAACTCTCATCATTCAAGTTCTGGTGGTCATACTGTAAGAAAAATTGTAAATAGCAAGGGTGGTGATTTTCAGAAATGTCAAACCAGTGTGCCTGTTTTGGAGCATGGGAAAGCTGTTCTGTCACCAAATAGAACTGATAAACAAGATATGCATTGTACGGACTGGCTTGGTTTATCAGGCTCTGAGGAGGAAGGGGACAGAAAAAATGAAGATCAAGGCATTTCAAAGCAACGTGATATAGTCATGGAAACTGAAGGTAGTTCTGAAGAGGATGATGATGTCGTCTTTCCGACCCAAGTTCAAGTATGCCAGCAACCAATGCTTACTAAAGAAGTTGAAATACACAGGTCAACATCTGAAAATTGTGAGGAGTTAGCAGAAGAAAAAGCTGGATTTGTATTTAGGGGAAACAGTAGACAATTTGGATTCCCCAGTACTGAGTCAAATTTCAGCAATGCCATGTCTTTTGAAGACATCAAGAATGACACAGACTTGAAAGAAGCAAGCGACATAAGTGATGAGTCTGATGATATTGAACTTTCCCATAATTCTGAATCAAGAAAGCTAGGAACTTTGAACTTTCCAAAGTGGAAGGAGGGATGTGCCCTTAACAATGAAGTAGGTAATGTCTCCAAGTCTCTGCTACAAGCAAAGAAGCCCAGCAGAAAAGGAAAGGAAAGTAGTTCTCAGAATATAGATGAATTCTCATCCTCTGAAGATAACTTTCCAGTTGAGAAAATTCATGCCAGAAAGCAAAGTTATAAGTGTAAACGACAGAGAGGCAGAGTTCACTTTGGGTCTAAAATGCTGTGTCCTATTCAAGATACCTCTGTTGCACAAATGAAGCCTAACAATTATGCTATGCATAGAACTTATGCAAGTAAAACTGTATTTGAGCATCAAGAGCAAAAAATGGAATCAATGGACAAATATTTAGGTAACTATTAACTGAACTTGTTTGCTTTTATTTCAACTAAAGTAGTAACATATGTTTAATTTACCATTGTCAGCATGTTTTAAGTTCTTCTTGCTGTATGTATTTTTTCTTACAAGATGTAATAAATGCTCTGCTAAGTTATTGTTTAGTAATATCTTTCTATATCTCTCTCTTTACATATTAGACTTACTTTTCTGTCTTCCGGGGTGACAATCTGCTTTGTAATTCTTGGTTAAACACTTAACATCTCTTGAAATATGCTGGGATCGAAGATTTATTAGGAAGTCACAAACTGAGTATTTGAACTGTAAAATCTTAAGAGTCTTGACTGAGCTGTTAAACAAAATGTACAGAAAAAGAAAGTGATGTGGGACTTTTAAACATGATAGAGAAGATTTGATTCCTAAAGACTTCATTTTAACCATTGATGTTGCATCCATTAAGCCATAGATGCTTTGAAACATCTTTGTCCGTCTGAAAATAACTACACTGAAATTGAAGTAGTATTAAACTGTCTCGATAAATACAAATAAGTCTAATGATTGTTGTTAATTTTATAGAACTGAGAAGCTTGGTGCTGAGTGAAATCATAACACATTTTACAACTTTAATGTAAATTTTTTTTTAATTACAATATCTTTCAGTGCAAATGTGTACCTTCAGAGTTTTGGAATAACCAACATCTTTGATTGTATTTTTCTTGTAATGTATTAGATGGTGTTCAAGAAGTGGCATATATTCATTCAAATCAGAACGTGGTTGGACCCAGCAAGGCTGAAAATCACTTGAGCCGGTGGGCAGTGCGAGATGTATTTGAGTTGAAGCAGTTTTCCCAGCTCCCTGCTAATGTAGCTGTCTGTAGTGCCAAGGTAAAGAGAAATTTTTGGAAATGTCATTTAAACTTTTTTTATCCTTATTTTTCATCTTAAAAAGCTCTAAAAAACTTCTTTTTCTGTTAATGGCCACCATGAATAATCAAAGATACTGAGGATGGGAGGAAGAGAATGCTCAGTTGGAGGTCTAATGAATTACTTTGGTTTTTTGGTGTGGCTTTTACATTAGCCAGCTTTGAAAGACTTGGGAATTAAACAGCACAGCTCTGGGTGGAATCCTTCTGTGGGATTTTTCTGTGAGAGAAATGGTAAGATTAAAGATCGGGTTTTTGAAATCAAATTCTGTGTTACGTTTTTCTGATTTGAGCCTTGAAAAATCTTCAGCTTGTCCTGGATCCAGTTAACAAATATCCAGTTGCCACAGTACATTCTGGAACCCCTGTAGCATCAAAATTTGAACATAAATCAATTTGCAGGCTGTCTTGGGGAGGTGAACATATGCAGTTGCTACAGTTGAATCAAATTGTCTACGTTTAATATCTTAAACATAGAACTAGAGTTTACTGGGAGTGCTTATTTGCAGCAACAGATAGGTATTTTGCTTTTTGTTGGTCCTGTATCTTGTTTAATTGCATTTGGAATACACACAAATCTGGAATAAATTCAGGTACAGCTTCCAGATTTTTGTTCTTATTACAGTGTTTTTAATCTGCTCTGACTATCTGGGTACTTTGTTGTTTGCCTTGTAATAAACATTTGCAGTTTCCTGGGCTGATTTTTAAGACAAACCACAAGCACAGAATAAGCAGTTTCCTGGGCTGATTTTTAAGACAAACCACAAGCACAGAATAAGTAATTTGTGAATGTGCAGCTTAGTCTTTACAGACATGTTAGCAATCATAACAAGAATTGTAGACATACGACTGTGTTGTTCTGGGGTGTTGAACATCCTCAGTGGCTAGAAGAGTTTCTTCCAGTGCTGTTGTTGTACTGCATTTAATTAAGCCATTAGCAGAGTTGCTAAGAAGTTTTATACCGGGAAGATCAAACTAGGCAAACCAGTAAAAGTAAGGCCTTTTCAATTCTAACACATTTGCATTAGAGTGTCCCTCATTGGCAGAAAAGTTGATCAAAAATACTCAAGAGTACTGTACGAAGGTACTTATTAATTGGCAATGGCTAACAACATTATTAAAACCAAATAAAAATGAAAGAAAACTTTGAAGAGAGTACTTTGACTGAATGTCTGTTGATCCACCTCTGTTCAAAACTAGTTTGTGGTGTTCATGTAACTTAGAGCTTAATGTGTAGAGTTGTGTGACTGCAAGTATTGGAAATTAACTTCTCTTGATTAAGTTGTCAGTAAGTTTTTTTAAGGTATGCATTTTTCACTCAGAAGCAACATCTCTTGGAGATCTAAGTAGGAAGAAAAACATCAAAAATTATGGAGAAGGCTGCCTCTTTTCTTCACATACTGTTACTCATTTACCTAAAGGCACTAATGTAGAAATAAAATCTAGGTGACTGCCTATTCTTAAATGTGGCATTTTGAACTTTTTGTGCCCTGCTTAAAAAGAGATCTTCATAGACAACTTTGAAGGGTTCTCTACTTAGAATTTTATTGCTACTGTTTTTCTTCATTACTTTGTATTTCCTTAGAAGACATTTTGTGAAAAAACATGGTCTTTGTTGTGCTTCTGGCCATCAGGCTTTGCTGGTGATTTTTCGCATATTTGCCATGAGTTGAAGTTAGGACATTCACTGTCTGAGCATCTACTTATTTTATCATAAAATAATGCTACTTAATAAAAACCTTTTTCAGTAGATTAAAGTAGCATCATGTGTAATATTAAAAATACAACTGAGTCATTTAAATTTCCATCATTGTTTTAAGTAAATGAAATTATGGTTTTGAATGTTGGAATGTTAATTGGAATCTGATAGTTATTGAAAGAAAAACAAAGTTTTGGCAGCTGAAATTTCTTATTGATGTAGTTTTCAAGTGTCATTGGTCTAACAGTTTCTCAGAAACTGTTGTGTAGCTGTTTCTGTTGGGTCTGAGTATCAATGATAATAGACTCTTAATCAGAAGCTTTTTTTACAGTGTATTTAGGTTGAAGTTTTATGTAGTAACTTTGTGAAGGCACCTGAATAATATTTATGCTCTCGTAATATTTATGTCCCTTCTTAGGCACACTTAATCGTTTTATTTCCAAGTAGAAGAGATCAAGAAGGGTTATTTTCATTTCATAGATAGGTCTGCTAAGGAGAAAAAAGTATTATGTCCTTTGTGCTGTTCATTTTACCTATGCCAACTCTGTCTTCTTGCTTTACAATTTCATCCAGTAAGCAGTCTGTAATAATAAATTTCTGACTTAATAAATTTTAAATACATTTTTCAAGCAGTGACTTATGTCTTTGTGATAGGAGTTCAAGAATTTTGAAAAACTAGAAGTATTCTGTTGAGTTGGATGAGTTGTAAATTGGGGAATACAAATACCTACAAATCTTGGTGGAAGACTGACATTTTTGTTTCATGCTTACATAGAAATTTGGAATGACAGGGATATTAAAGCAATGTTGTAATAAGCTAAAGTAATTAATAAAGAAAACCCCTTGTAAGAACATTGACATGTTGATTTCTTGCTATTGACTGGCCATCTAATCACATTTTGGGTTCACTACTTCTCTTAAACTTTTAGAACCTAGGTTAAGGTCTTTAGTTTCAGTAGCTAATTTATGGAAATTCTGTGAGTATGAGTAACAGAAAAAATTAGTTGCTGGAAAGCACTGTAAAACAATGTCTTCTTCCTGGTTGTCTACCTGTAGTAGATAAAAGTATAAATTAGGTTTATTAGTGCTTCATTTATTGTTGAATCATGGAGACTAATGTAGTTGCTTAAGTTGTAGTAACTGCTTAAAGCTGGAGCAGGCTGCAAAACCTGTGAGGTCTCTTCTTTGCAAGTGAGGGAGGCTCCATAGGAAGAAGATCCTTGAGAACCAAGTTAGAAGGGATGGGAGGCAGCAAATCTTGTTCCTCAAAAGATAACTGAAGGTATGTACAACATCTTAAGAACATGAGTAACTAACAAGCTTGTATTTGAATTGGTTATAAGAAAAGTGTAAGACTTGAACACCTTTTCGTACCTTGGATTTCATCTTGGTGATACTTTATTTCCTTGAATTTAGAAGACCAGTGTTAGATCTGCACAGTTTGCACTAGTGAATTCTCAGTCAAGTCTCTCTTAACCTGTTAAACTGTAGGCTTCAATCAAGCTTATTTTTTTATCCAGTAATAAGTATTCAGTCTATCCTTAATTTTACCTGTGCCTAGTATTGATACATCCTAGCTGCCTTTTCTGTGATCAGGTAGAACATACTATTTTAATGTACTATTGTTCTGTACCTTTAAAAAGGCTTAAGGAAACAGAATTTTGATTGTTGTTATGAGAAATAGATCTCGCTACTATTTCTTTTTTCTTGCTTGCTTTGTTCTTCAGGTTCCATAACGGTCCTGGATTCAAGACTGCAAAGCCCTTTACTTTCCCCAGAGGTGATGGGGAATGTAGTCATATTGTCTATATATGGTTTTTAAAGGAATTTTGCCAACTGACTAGTTTAGGTAGAATGTTCACATTTGTAGTACTGAATGCTTGTTTAGTCTGTATTTCTATAAGTACTGTGTGACTCTGGAAAACACAGTTTGGTAACAGCAACCCGAATATAAAGTATGCCATCAAGAAACAAAATCATGAGAGCTCTCTCACAACTTAGCAGCTATGAAAGGTGAGATAAAATCCCGAAGTAATAAATGTAGCCGTATAAACTATGCATTAATTATACAAGCAAGAGAATAAACTGTAGTTTGATTGAATATCATTAATCAAAGTAAGTCCTGTCCAACATCTGAATTAAAGAAAGTCTGTGTATGACAATAGTAGTGGCAAACATATGTGGAAAGGTATTTTGTCACATAATCCTGAAGAAAGGAAAATAAATTGTGGAACATGTTCCTTTTATCACAAAAGTGCGTGGGATTGCATAAAAATAGAAGAAGATGCTCTAGCTGTTAGATGAGTTGAAGCAGCATTCGCAGTGCAGAAAGACATCAAGTTATAGAATGGGCTTTCATAAGTAGTCATCTACAGCAGTGGAGATTCATTTATAGTTTATTTTGCAAATACGAGGAGGGAAGTACTTAAAAGACTAAGATTAACTGGATTTTTTTGACAGACATGGCATGGGTATGATCTTGAATGTAGAAATCTTAGAATTAGAATTATAATAAAAATACTGTAATACCAATAGTTCCTGAATTGAATGTAATTATCCTTTGTCTGAAGATTATCTGTATTCTGATTATTGCCCACAACTGTCAGTATTGTATTGCTGTAGATTTTGAGAAGAAATATATAAGAACTATAGAATATGACCCTTAAAGTTCATCTAGTTCAAACTCCCTGCAACGGGCAGAGACATCTTCAACTAGATCAGGTTGCTTAGAGCCATGTCCAACCTGACCTTGAATGTTTCCAGGGATGGGGCATCCACCACCTCTCTGGACAACCAGCTGCACTGTTTTACAATCTTCACTGTAAAAAAGCCTTCTTCCTTACATCTAATCTAGATCAAAAACAGGCTCTGCTAAAAAACATTTCTCCATCTTTCTTACAGACCCCTGTTAAGTGCTGAAGGGTCATAAGTCCTCTCCAGAGTCTTCTCTTCTCCAGGCTAAATAACCCCAAGACTCTCAGCCTTTCCTGATAGGAGAGGTGTTCCATCCCTCCAGTCATTTTTGTGGCCTTCCTCTGCACTAAGAGCAGAGGGACAGAATCACCTGCCTTGACCTGTGGCCACACTTCTTTTGATGCAGCACAGAACACTATGATAATCTTCCCTCAAAGAATTGATGTTTCTGGTAGTGCTGCTTATGTGGAAGGAACTGATGTGTCAATACTTGGAGGTGTTTAAAGTCCTGGTAATCAAAACAAAGCCGGGGATTTCTCTTCCATGCAGAAGTGTGGCAGACAGCTGTTTCTGAAGAAATTTTAGAGATATGGATTACACTGTATAATAGGTTAATAGTACATCTCATCTTCCTTTATAGTTACAAGCTTTGCTTGTATATCCCAGAACCTAAGTGTCACAGAAAGTAGTCAGGTGTGTCTCTGTGCAGTCTGAGATCTCATGCTACTCATAATCTTTCCTAAGAAGTCATGAGTGTTAAAGCATGAGTTTCATTTTTATTTGTGGTGCCATGATGCAGGGAGAATCACACAAGGCTATAGTATTGCAAACACCTTGAGGTAGAAAATGCATGTCATTCAGTGTGGCACATAGCCACTCCAGTAAAAATTATTGAGAGCTGCTACATGACAACAAAACACACTTGATGTGCTGCTTCACTGAAGATTTTTAATAGGAAGGGTTTTACAGTCTATTATATACAAGTGTGAAGGAAGAAGATTATATTGAAAGTTAATCTACTGGAATAAATAACTTGTTTTTTCATGGATTATTTTGTTGGGTTTAGCCTGATACTATGACATTGAGCAGTCTGTGTTCTGCACTTAAGTTGAATTTCAACTCCTGTGCAGATAGACTTACGAAATATTCATTGTGTTTTCATTAAACAAATGGAAGATTTCTGTCTCCATTATCATATCACTATATGTTAACAACATAGATGAAAACCAGAAAGAACTATCTTGTGTAACCAAAGAAAGAAATGCATGGAAAACAAAAGCTTCTTAAAGCAAACATGTGAAATGAACTTGTAGAGTGTACATGGTGGACTTGCAAAGCCAGACTAATTTTCAGTGCAGACCTACAGTTACTTCAGCCTTTCAGAGAAAAAAAAAAAAAATGTCTGGAGTAATTTATGTGATACTTCGCTCAAAATTATTCTGACATTAATTTTGGGGGAAAAATGGAACTGTTAACAAACTCCTTAAGGCCTTAGTCATCTACTGAGTATTTTTAGAGGTTTTGATTTTCATGGTCTTTTATTCCTGGTGGGCACCGGATTCCAAAGCAACCTGACTGATTTTCAGCACAGAAGCTTTTTACTGGCTTAGGTTTTTTGATAACTTGCATTATTTTTTGTGAAACCTTTTCTTAGCTACCATAAGAAAGAGAAACCTCCCAGAGGCAAGACTTAAATATCTCCTTCTAATGTTTCTAGTCTATTCTGAATTAAATGACGCCATTCTTTAATGAATTTCCTAATTAATTTCCATGTTAATTGGCAAAAACAGCTTACATTAAATGTTTTGCACAGTATGGAAGTCTGGGATGGGCTTTCTCTAGTTCTTACACAGCTGAATTTGTGTAGTATTTCTTCAATAGGAATCCAGGGTGGTGGCAGGGGGGTGCTGTGTGAGCGTGGGGAAGTCTTTGGAGAAGGTTGGAGGTTTCACAAAAAACACGGAAGATGGGAAGAGGACATACTAAGTGATTTGAAAAACTGATGATGTCTCACGTTAGAGCTAATTTGCACTTTTTAATATGTGGAAAACTATTAGTCACAAGAACTTGTACTATACATGTTGAATATGTGGAGTCTTTTTTTCAGTCAACTGCATGTTTTCAACTTAAGTTTACTTAAAGTTTTACTGAAAAGAAATGTACAAAGACAGCCATTCAATTGAGGATTAATCACTATGGCAACAGAAATGTGGTGACTGAAAAGGGGGAGGATGTATTCTCCCCTTAGCTTCCTGCCAGCTGTCATATTCAACTTCTGCAGCATGAATTCAGGCCAAAATATAGACTGTGACCAGCTCTAAAAAACTTTATCTGTATTTTTATAAATTTGTACAAGAATTGCACTATAAGGGAAGACTTAATCCTCTGAATTGGATGACAGACTTTTGGCACTATTGCCAGTGTTTGACAGAGAAATAACGAGATGCTTTGTAGTAAAACCTGGATTAATGGTAAACCCCTCTTTATGTTATTGCAATGTGGTGTAAATGAGAAAACTAAGCATGCTGTCAGCCTAGCAAAAAACATGCCCTTTGTATCTCCAGTGCAGATTTAAGTACTGTTGAGAATACTGTAAATACAAAAGTTGTGTCATTAAGAACTCTGCTTTATCTTATTTGTATTACATTGCCATTTTGTAGATTATTTAAACAAAGACTTTCTATCAGTTGTAGGAACTCTGATTGCAGTGTGTTTGCATAGCCTTCAGATTCAACAAGTTTAGATAGTTGTTTACATGAGAAGGCTTTTGGGAGATAACATACCTTTATCCTTGCTCTTCTAGGATGGGGAAATACTCAGTTTTAAAGTAATTGTTCCTGAATGATTGGCCTGTAATGCTGCTTTTTTGAGTTTACTGGTTCAGTTTGCAATGGAATTAACCATTCCACTACTCTGCTTTTGGTTTTGTTTTTTTCAATGTAGTGAGTTAATATGGGGCATTCTTTGAAGCTTGTGGTGGAGTTTTCATTATGATGTATGTGCGTGGCCTTTGGTTTTGCTACTCTTTGATGGAAGAATGAGAAGGCGAAAGAAGATGGGTACAAGTCCACAAGCTTCTGCTGGAATAAGCAATTACCTTAAGCTTTGAATTCTGAGACAGGCTGAGTATCTCATTCTCAACAGTAGTAATAACTATATTGATTCAAGATCAGCTTTTTGGTGAAAGACAGTGATATGTCTTATAGGAATTGTTTTAGCTAAAGGTTCAAAAACTTAAGTAAGATTGCTCCCAATGAAAAATTCTTGCTCTGTTACCTGACTGTAGAAGAAACAGACTCGGAAGTAAATGTGAAGTAGAGAGGATGCAATCTGTTCTCACTTGATATAGTAGTCAATTCTCCATTATCAAGCAAAATATTAGAGTTCATGGAATGTTCTTGGTCTCAGTTTATTTATGCAGTAAAGCTACATGCAACAAATGGGAAAATGAGCAGTAAAGCTACATGCAACAAATGGGAAAATGACATGTTACTCTAAAATTTATTTAATTTTATCAGCTTTAATTTTACTGGTCTATTGGTGTTGCCAAAATATTTTGGAGGAGTAATTTGGATCTGTAATAAATCTTAACAGTTTTTATAACTTGAAAAATATTTCTGCTGTTGGTCTGCTGGGATACATTCAAATGTTAGATACACTTGTAGTCATAGCCAGCATCCTTTGTTTAACTCAGAAAGCTTGATATAAATGTACTTATCCTAGAGTATTCTAAAATTTTAAGGTAGGTTAGCTTCATTTTCTAAGACAATTAAGATACTGACTGTTAGCTACGCATTACTTGTACTTCTCATTCTGCAACGTTACTTTGTTATAGCAGCAGGCGTATTAATTCAGAGACTGCTTTTCCATTAAGAAAGCTAAATTCGAAGGGAAAACGAATGTCCACATCAGAAATAATTCTGAGATACTTTAAGATTCAGGCTCATTTCAAACTGGAATTTATAGTTCACCATAAGGCTCTGAAGTACGCAGTTTATTCAGTAGTGTGTTCTTCGTAAGTAGAAAAGTGATTCTGCTTTATTTAAGAATCCTGTGAAAGTAGAGATGTTTTTTGCTAACTGTATTTATTGTCTTCATCATGTGGACCTCATTTTTAAAGAAACATAAATGAAATTTTATGTGGACACTATTCCAGTTTATCTTCCCTGACATGCAGAATAATTTAAGGAGAAATTCTTGTGTGATGTGTACATGTCCTAGATTGCCTTTAGAAGATCCCTTCCAGCTCAGACTACTCTATGATTCTGTGTAGGAGAGAGAAGGAAACAAGACCAAGAATGAACAGTCTTGAATCAAACATTTCTTGGTACTTTGTGTATATCCTGACAGCAGAGAAACACAGGTAAAATAAAAATAGTATGCAGGAATAGCATATGTTCAAGAAAAGCACATAGAAGGGTCATAATAATTACTACGTATAATCAGGAAAACTGCCGGGGAAAAAAAAAAACCAAAACAACAAAAACACCCAAACAAAACACAAGGAAAACTGCAAAGGAGAAAAAATTAGCTGAAATAATTTAGAATTGTAGTTTGTGTAGATAAAGGCACTGGAATGCAGTATCAAATAATTGAATTAATAATAATCATCGAAAACTGACTTCTGCTCACAATGTAGTGGGAAAGTCGTGTGTCTTCTCAGGTTTTGAGGAAAGCAGGAAAACATAAACTAGGATATGGCATAATGGTTTGTTACTTGCTTGTAAGATTTGTTTTAAGAGGTCAGTCACTGAATTTACTGTGTTTCTTGCTTTTGTATTATTTGGGTGCAAAGCAACTAGACATTTTAGAAGGCTGTTCTTGTTTATTTTAGAAATGTAAACAAACAATGAAACTGCAATGATAAGTGTCCTGGATATCTGACAGCAGTGGTTTTGTGCACACCTAAGGAGAAAAATCATGTGACACTGGAGGCTAGTCAGAGGGATTACTGATGACTGAAAGTCAGTATCTGGCAAGATAGTTACTGTAGGGATACTTTGGGTAATGAGGCAGTAAAAGAGGGGGGAAGGTGCTTGAACACAGTGCAGCTATGGGTGAAGAATAATTACACAAACATTTGCAGCTTCAGGCTTCTGAAGGATGTTCATTATCCTCCAACTCTGGTTTCTTAACAAATTGCCACAGACATAAGACAGCTTGAAAAACAACTATCCCTGAATCTCTATTTCTCTTTTTTCTCTACTCATCTTACTCCCAGCTTCTGCCCACTTACTCTCCCATATCTTTTCATCTTGCTGTATTTAAAAAGGTGAAACATTGTTGTCCTTTGCCTTGGTTCAAGGGACTAAAGAAAAGGAAGTTACTGGCTTAAGGTGTCCAGTCATCTCAGTTATGTCTGATGATGCTTTTACATGGACTAGCATTCATTGCTCCAGAGTATAGAGCTGCCTCTTTATGCCTGTTACAGGAAGGACAGATACTGAAGTTTTGTACTGTCAAAGACAGACAAAAAGAGGGTTTGGTAGATGTATATTGTTTTTAAATAACTGCTGTAATTAGGCAGTGGGAGGCAGATTGTCATAGAGAGCTAACAGATCCAAGAGTTGTAGATTCAAGGTAGGATCTTGAAGTAGAAGTTACTGCTGCATTGTAACAATTTTTGCTTGATGCCCATCTTCATTCTTCTTGAAGAGTGTTAGCCTTAAATGAGTGTGTGACGCTAAATGTGCGGATACTACCATTTTTCTAGACTCTTGATTGCTGCATCCTCTTAGATAATACATAAATCAAAGAAATTTAAACTCATTATTGGTATCCAAAACTTGATATATACTTTCAAGAGTAGGAGATATACATAACAAAAGAAGAAGGGATTGAAACCATCATAGACTAAATGAAACATGAAAGGTGTCAATAAATGCTTTCTTTGAATTATTTTTCAGTTGTAGTAAGAATCCCTGAGTTTTCTGAATATTTTAGAAACCATTTTCTGCACAACTACTTAATTATCCCTCTTCCTTCCCATTGCAATGTATAAACAGTATTTTAAGAGTAAGTGTAGCAGATCAAGGGGGAATAGAAGAAAACAAGGATAAGACAGGAAGGACTGGCTACAATTTTGTGGGTTTTTCCCTAGTTCACAATAGCACTTCATAATTTCATTTTATTGTACTTTCATTAGCTGTTTCTTTGCATTTACTGGGATATTTCTGGAGTGTAACTTTTTCTCATTTGATTTTTCAAATTAAAAAACACTGCCTTCTACTAAACTACTTGCATGGTCTTTGTCTTATATGTATGCCTTTGAAAGTGAATAAAGTGTGCATTTCTTTTGAACTTACCATGAAGGTTTTCTTGACAAAATGGATGTGCACAAAGTTTAATAAAGTAGTAAAAATATTTCATTTAGTAATTAAGTCAGTATTTTTTATCTTTGATGTCAGTGTAATTATTTTGCTGCACCTCCTAGCCCTCCCCGCAAAGTTTGTGAGAACAGAAATGTATAATGGTGTTACACATATTTCAGTATAGACAAACTTAATTTATCCGATGACCTCTAAGTATGTGGTCAAGTTTAAGTGAGACTTTTCCGCTTTGATCAGTAGAAATTTTATAATGTGCGCTGCAAAGGCATATTGTGTTTAATGTATTTAAATATTTAGTAAAGCCTTTCCTGCTTGCTGTTGTTCTTTCTGTCAATGTTCTTTTAACATACAGCAGACACTGTACGTTACAGCATACAGTTAAGGATTTTTGTTTCCTTTATTATTCCATTCTTTTGGTCATAGGATTTATTGATTCATAAAGAGTGTGACATTCAATAATGTAAACAAATTAAATGTGCCAGTGTCCATATAAGAACAAGAGTCAGGGGCTCATCAAGTTGTCTTAATTTCAGTCTTGCTTTGTGAGATTATTTTGTGCATGTGATAAGTGTGATAATTCCTGCGAACATGACCAGCACTATACAGTCAACACAGCATTTCATGTAGAAGTGAGAAGTGTGGACGCAGCAGTTTGTTAGAGAAAGTGCTTGAGGAACAGAAAAATATAGAAAGCCGTTGAAAATAAATTCTCATTATGAGATCAGTGATTTAGAGAGCAAATATTGAAAGATAATTGAAATGGTAGTGGCCATGAGAGGAATGAATTAAGGAGGGTAATACAGGAAATCAAATTCAGAAGAAAGCAGAATAGTGTAAAGTATTGACAGTACTGGAATATTGACTGAAGTTCTCACTTTTTTGATGGTAGTGCTAATAGAAAGCTAGAATATTTTCATGTCATTTTGCAAATCTCAATTCTACATAGACCCTGTCATCCATTTTATCACTCAGAGTGATAAACATCAGATTTGACCTTTAAAAAACATGGAGACATCTAAAACACTTACGTGTTTTAGGTTTATTTTTAAAATGTTTATTTTTCTTAAAAAAAGGGCCCTGGATTTGGGAGCTGGGTGTTAGGCTTTCTAAAATGTTCACCAGTTCAGCAGAGTCAGTTGTTGTGTTTCAGCCTAACTGGGTACCATTTAACCAATTGCCTTTGCTCCAGGGAACTGGGAAGTTTTTCAGGAGTAGCTCACAATGGCTGCAGACTTTCACTGGAATTAGCTCCTGCAGTTCTTGTGGTAATTTTTTACAGTAACCTTTTCTACCTTGAGTTAAAAAAACCTCACCTTTGAGCAATTTATTTAAGTAGAAGAAGAGATGCTCTTTGTATGTATATCGTGGTATTTTTAAGTTGTTCTTTTGGGTGGGGCAGTGTGGGTTATTGTACCTAAACTTTGTGCTTCCAGAACTAAATATGCCTTTTGTTCATTTATATGCAATTAGCAATACTTCTATCATTAAATGTGGTTCTCTGCAAAGACAAGCCATTTTATGACTTTCAGTGTGTTTACAACATTTGACTTTTTTCCCAAAGATATTAAAAATCTTCTGTGTTTGAACAGATGTGTAAACGAAAGTATTACTGCCTCGTATGCTTTGCTCTTGTTTAATAAGAGCTAGATGGATGCATGTTTATGGGGGTTTAACATAACTTTAAAACAGGCATTGACATGGTTATTCTTGCATTCTATTCAAGTCATACTTTCTTGAATTAAATTATACAGCCCTGATTTCCTAACAGAGTGACAAATACACTAAGTCTTATTATACTGAGATTGGAATTCTATGAGTATTTTTCATGCAAAAAAATCAATAAAAATAAATGTTTTTTAAAACTGATTGCTTTCTTCTTCTACATTTTCTGAGTAAAGTTCTGTATTACCCATGCATACTTGAAAAAAAAAAACCAAACAGTTAACGAATGTATACAGAACCAGCAAGAGAATTGTAGAATATTTATGCTGTAAGTAATATCTACTAATTCAATCTTAATTTTGTTACTAGTATTCTACTTTTATTGGGAGAATAGGATTTTTGTTTTAATTGGGTTGGGGTTTCAGTTTTGTGTAGAGTAACTTAAAATGGTGAAGTAAAATTTTAATCTTTGGAGCTGTATATTTGTCTTAAAGTGAAAATTTATGCCTGTAGGTTCTGTAATACTGACATCTCTCTCTGTATGCTAGTTTGAGGTTACTTACCAAAGTAATGGGGTGAGAACACATGTGAGATCCTAAAGCTCAAGAACATTGTGAGCAGCCCATGAAAATAAAGGAAATGGACACGTATCAAACAGAATATTATTGGGAAGAAACAGTGTAGATCTGAAACCAAATTTTGAACAGCAGATGACAAGGTGTGAATACAATTTGTGATTTCATCTCTAAAATAGTGTTAGTAGAGAGACTGAGGATGTCACTACGCAGCAATTCTTTTCCATGATCTCATTTGAAAAAACAAACCAACCAAACAAAAACAGAACAAAATAACCCAACCAACCAAAAAAAAAAAAAGAAAAAACATCACCAAACTAACAACAAAAAAACCCCAACAAAATACTTTGTAGCTTTTTTTAATGTGGGTTTTTCTTCTGTTTTTTGGCAAAGGGGAAATTTTGATGACAATTTGAGAATTTCAGAAGAATAACTGGGGTGTAAATAGGATCATATTTTTGTGCAAGATGTCAAAGAACCAAGACTTCCCTTCAATGTCTGTGGAAATTTGCAACTGAGTAGGGGGTCTACATTTCAGCTCTGAATCCCAGCCCCAGCATTCAATCCAGTTGTGCTAGCTATGAGTGACAGAATTGGGTGCACTTGGGTGCGTAGTTATATCAGAGACACAGCTGTTCTAATGATTTTAATGTCTCATTTTACTAGAAAAATGATGAAATCCCAGAAGACAATACTTCTGAGAAGAGCACTGTTAAGGAAAGGCAAGAAATGTTGACGAACAGTAAGCAACATCATCTGTATGTTATGCATCCTGTGACCCAGCGAAACAAAAAAGTACACAGATTAGGTTCAACTACCTTCTTGTTTGGAAAGACACCCAAAGGAATACGCAGGTGAGACTCTTTTGGTGCATTGGAAATAAAATTCTAAGGTTGAAACAAACTTCCCTTTGAGTAGTTGCATTTGTCTTTGTTTCAACGCTACTCAGTGAATACTGTTATTTTCTATGGCAAGAGTGGAACTAGTGGGAAACTTCGGCTTACACTACTCTATGAGTACTGTAATTGATTAATAAAATTAATTGAACCCACAAATTACTTGAATGTGTTGATTCAATGGTCATATATTACATAACTGTGTAGATGTCATTACCATGAGTGTTTGTGGTGTGTGCATCATGGGCTACTACAAAACAGTATGTGAAGTATATAGAAACGAGACATCTTATAATGTTAGCTTCTGACTGCCTACTGGTTTTGCCCAGATCTCATCACTTTCATGAAAGACTGTTAAAAAAAAGTGGGCTTCATGTTTAATTTTTAGCTTGGGGCTCAATATTTTTTGATATCTCTTTCAAGACTTTTTCCCCCTCTTATTTTTGGAGGGATAATAATTTTTCTGTTTCCTTATTTTCCTTTTTTCCCAAATGATTGCTATGATTAATATGAATATTAAATTCCATTGTTATGTAGATAGAAGTTCAATAAAAACAGCCCAGTGGTTTGTGGAAATAGGAAGTGGAAAGCTGTAGCTAGCTAAGCAAACATACAGAATAGGTATTTGGTATATATTTTCAATTTGCCTTGAGACAAGTAAATTGCTGTGTGAAAGTTGGTATCTAGGTAATACCTGTAAGCATTCAGAAGCTGTCATATCAGCTAGCTGGCCTCAGTTTTCCAAGCTGTTATTGGTGGAGTGCTGGGTTTGTTTACTGTTATAGACGCTGAAAATTATAAATATTTATGATAGGTAAAGGAGAACTCTTCCTTCCAAAAACATTCAAAATTGTAATCAGTTATCAATAATTCATTGAGGTAAAATTTTCAAAGGCAGTGAAGTGATTAAGGCTATTATTCCAAGATCCTAAAGCCATATCTAGCAAAAAGCTTAAATAATTCAGTCTTGAGCATTAGGCAGGTTATCTGTTAGCACCTGACATGCAGTTAGACTTTGTAGTACATGTGGATGTGCCATGGAGTGAATGAGGATGATTACGTGCTTCGGTTTGTTGTAATTGTAGGGCACAGTGGGAAGCTGTCTGCAGTCACCACATTCAAATAATTGGAGCTAGTCAGTCAAATAGTATTTGAGGCAAACAGGGTTAAATCTTACATGATTGAGGGCTCTTTTGGAGCCCTCATACAGGAAAGGTGACATGTTTCATATCCTTTCTCTGACACTGGAGTGTAAAACCTACCTCTCCAGCCTTCCTGTAAGGTTTCCTGACCCCAGACTACGGCTAACTCAACTAGAGTGATGCCTTTAATTAGAGCTTGGCTTTTTAGCAGAAACAAATATTCCATAACTCACTGCGTAGGATGATGTGGACAATGTTTGTCTGCTGTGCATGTGTTTATCCAATTTTTGGTTAGGAAAAAAAGGACTTTCTTTAAAAGGACTTTGGAACAACTGTTTCCTCCCTGTCCCTGTCCCTGCCTCCCCCCCTCGCCCCCAGCAAAAAAAGAAACCAAATCATTCTACAATCTGTCCATCTACATCTTTTTGGTAGCTAAATACATTCTGAAAGCTGGCCCTTTGCTGTGGTATCTTACCTCCATTGACAGTCAGTAAGTCTTTGAATTGTAAGCTAAGGAAATGAAAATGTAGCTTGGGATTCCGTTCTTCTAAAGTCATTACTCTTTCTTCTCTTTGCTACTAAAAAGAAACAGTACTCCTAGTCGGGAAGTTAGTTTTGATGATTGCTTTCTGGGTTATGTGAAGTAGGTGAATTGAATTAATTTCTTGAAAGCTGCTTTTGTTTCTAGTTAAGGGTGTCGACATAACACATTTTTCCTTCTTGATAATTACAGGAGACAATTTGAGGAAATGGTATCCCACTTTAATATGGGATCAGTGAAAGACCTTGCAGAACATATTGCAAAAGCTACATCAGAAACCAGGCAGAAGATGTTGAAGGAATTCTATGTTTCCAGGCATCCAGAGATGGAGCCTTTCTTCTCAATTGAAATACCAGCACAAGCTTCATGTGACTGTGAGGAAAGAGAACTGGGCACAACACACTCCAGAAAAAGAAAATCCATTGTTAACTTTGGAAGATCTAAGTCTAGACTTTCATCAGCTAAAGGACTACTTCTGGGTGGAACTACAGAAACACAGACGCAGGAGAGCCATAAAGGAGAAGCAGAACAGCTTCACAGTGACTCCTGCTTGCAAGATATGTTTGTTGATGCAAAATATAAACAATCACCCACTGTTGCTGCTCAACATATTGAAAGAGGAAACAGTCAGGCATTCAAGGATTTTATGGCATCTGGCTCATTAAGCAGTAAATCAGAAATAATTGAGGTGCTGCCTATAAAAAGTTGTGAAGGACAGCAAGACTCAGAAGGAACACAGCTGCCAAAAAAAAGATCCTTGTCTCAGTCAGAAAATGGAGAGAGAAAAGCTCAGATTTGCAAGAAAAATTCTTTTGTGGACTTACTTGGAGATACCTCTATTCTTGATGACATCTTTAGAAATGATGGAAATGGGTCTACAGGATCACCAAGGAGATTTTCTTCAGGACAAGCAGAAAAATCAAAGGGGAGACCGAAAGATTTCTGGGATATGCTGAATGAACAGAATGAGGAGAGCCTCAGAAAGCTCACAGATATAGCAGTCATAGAGAAACTTTGTGAAAGAGCCCCTCATTCCACAGTGGCAGAAGAGAGAGAAGTGTGTGAAAGTTCTCTTTGGAAAAAAAATGAAAATTTTCTATGGAAAAAATACAGTGCAGATGATTGAGATGAACCATCCACTGCTAAATCTTACAATGTATTAAAATGAAAGTTTTCTATGTAAGTTGCACTATAACTATTTTATGTGAACTTTGACAGCATTATGCCACAAAACATGGTAATTCCATGAAATCAAAGGTAAAATGATGAATTCATATTTATAGTGATACAGAATCACATTTTACAAGTGTGAATATGTATGCAATTACATATGTGGTGTATAGTACATATGTGCATAGTCGGGCATGTGTATTATGTATTGTAACCTATAATATATAATGATTTTATATGAACTTTTTTAGAATTTTCTGAGTGCACTTTGCGTTCTTTAATTCTGCTTATATTCCTGGGCTCAATAGCAGTGCTAAGTAATTTTTTCCCTTTACTTAAATTTGGACGTTGTCAGTCATCTTAACACAATTTAAAGATAACAGGATTTAACAATGATACTGCATATATTTTCTGAGGTGCTAGAGACTGGAGGACTTTGTGAGATAGGGATGATGTCTTTGTGTCTAATCACTGTTGAGGGATTCCCATCCCCCCTGATTTTGCTCAGTCTCTGAAGCTGTGGACCTTTTAAATCTTCATAGTATCCTATAACAGTGAGTTTCTCAGCTTGGTTGACATGAAGAACCAGAAGGTTTTTTTATTTGGCCTTTCTCATTAAATGATGTTAGGTGTCAAATTTCATCTCATTACACTTTCATCTCCCTTTTTTTATTTTTATAGACTTCTGTCATGTCTTTGTCAGGGAATATGCAGCACAGTATATATGTTGGAAGTACACAGTACAGCATATATGTAGTAAGGAATTTCAACATCTTGACAGGTTATCATCTTGTGGAATGCTCGATGTAATAAAACTTCTAAATGAAAACTATTCATCACTGATTGGAAGGGTGGTTGTAAGATACTCAATGTCATATCTTATTTGCCAAGTAGTCTGTCACATTTTTCAGTGCTATGGGATCATGTGAAGTGTACTTTGTAACACATAACCGGAAGAGGCCAGGGCTTCATGTTGCTCTGGAAACCTTAACCCTAATTTCTGATTTTTGTAAACATTAGTATAGGGGTTTACTTTGGGTATACTGTATAAATTGTTTTATGTGAAGGATAAATGTTATGAAATTTTAAAACCTTGGACGCTGAACCTGCGCAGCAGCAGTCTGTGAATGGTGGTAGTTTTTGTGGTCTGGAAGACTGCCCAATGGAAAATAAGCTTAAATTTGATCTGGAGCAGCTTCTACTTTAGGTCATGGGAAGCTGTTGTAGGCTACACTCTGTGTTAACCATTGTGCGCATATTATAAGTGGAAACCATGTAAAATCCTGATTGTGAAATCTGACTTAACTACCTGAAACAAGGAGCTGAGTATTTAACATAAATGTTAAGTAATAAAAGCCTTGGGCTTTAAAGGTAGCTAACATAAGTATGATTAATGTGTTCCCGAGCTTTTTCTTACCTTGAATCTATGCTGTTACCACTTTATTATACCAAATGGTATAATGGTCAGTGGGAACAGCTTT
This sequence comes from Struthidea cinerea, assembly GCA_013397865.1. Lineage (NCBI taxonomy): Eukaryota > Metazoa > Chordata > Aves > Passeriformes > Corcoracidae > Struthidea > Struthidea cinerea. The sequence continues at coordinate 69,769 of VZTI01002740.1, forward strand.
TCAAGAAAAAGTATGATCTAAGAAAATAGAAAAAAGAAGCTGTAAACTGTTAGTCATTGGTACATTTGAATTATACAGCTAAAGGAAGTCAGCTTAAGTCAGGGAATACCTACACCCTCATTGATGTTAATAAGTACAACATAATTAAGGCCTTCTGTTCATGGCATCAGTATTGATTTTCTTTACAGGTTAGCATTCTTATGCTTAGAGAGACAGATTGCTCCTTAGGCAAGAAAGAGAAGATTTGGTGGAATAAAAAATATGGTCATCAAATACGTTAAAAATTTGCTGCACAGAGGAAGGGAATAACCCCTTTGTGTCTCCAGCAAAAAGAGAAGTTAAGTGGCTTAAATTTCACCAAAGATAATCGAAGTTAGATAATAGGGAAAGAAACTCTGTAGGGAGTTAGTAGATTGTGTAGTGCCACTATCGGACATAATCAAGAATGGGAAAGAAAAATACCTGTTAAAAGTTGCGCAGATAAAACTGTCCTTTTTTAGGCCAGAAGGAGGGACTGATAACCTCCATCTGTGGGCCAGAAGGGGCTAGATAACCTTATTGATTTCTGCTGATACCGGTGTACTGAAGGGAGGCTTCACCTTAGCACCATGTTTGTCAGTCACGGTGTGAATCAATAGATACTAGAGAGGGCAAAATTGATTGAGGTAGGTAAGATTTCTCTTGATTCCCAAGTATGAAGCTGTCATCATTTTCCTGAAGTAATCAGGAAATTATGTTTCTCTTACAAGGTGATGGTATGCATAAATCAAAACTTCCATAGATGTCCATGTTTTATTCGCGTGTATGCCAAATACTGACAGTATATTTGTGGAAATCTATTTGTTCTATGCACTTGAATTTTGAGCTATGGGAAGATGTCTTGAAGTAAGATTTATGTCACTCTGTAGCTTCCTGCAAATATAATGTGTTTTACGAGGAAATATCACCTGAGCCATAAATACTGTGACTTAGTGCCCTAGGGATCTGTCTGTAAAATATTGTTGTCATGAAGAAGATGTCTGTATAATTTTAACAAAAGAATCTGATCAAATTAAAAAGAAGTTTACCTACATTTGAAGATGTAGTCTTCAAATATTAAAACTGAAGACATCAATTCTTTCTTCCTAGAAATCTGTGGTTATCATTTTGTTTGGCTTTAAAAACAAAAATGGTAGTGTGGAGTTCATACTTCCATGCACAGGTTCCTGCACAGTTGCAGGGAGCCAGGGACTACAGGAAAACTCTAATAGCCTCCTGGCATAAGGAAATAGCTTCATGGTAGTTGTCACCTGATCTGAATATAAATCATCCAGGAGATGGAGTGTTATTGCTTTCACATGGAAATGGCTTCATAGGTTTTACTGTTCCTTATTGCAGTTCCCTTGTTTTTTTACTCAGTGGAGTTCCTATGGGTCTTTCTGTGGGTCCCTGATCTTGCAGGTGGTACCAGTATTTCCTGTTGCCTTCAATGGAAATTCTTTGACTGCAGAAAAAATAGGTGAAATAGTAAGAAATCTGGCTCTGTCTGTGCTAACAAATGCACCTATCCCAACAACCACCTTACAAGACCTGGTTAAAGACACTGTGTGTTCTGAGTCTGATTTGCGGCGTAGTTTGGATTTTAAGTCGTTTTGCACACTGGGGCTATACTTAGAACTGCGTTTGGCAGCAGGTGTGTGGTACACAGATTTCATATTTGATCTGGGGGAGGGAGACTGGATATTTCAGGTAATGAATATCTTTGAGAAAGTCTGCGTGTAGATGCAAACATTTGTCAACACATTAAGGCAGTTTGAAAGGATGTATTTGCTTAGCTTTAGCAGGTCATGACTTCGAGTACCAGAAGGCAGAGTGATGCCAGTGCCATGGCTTCAGCACGCTGAGTAAAACCAGCGTTAAGAGGAGAAGGTGATTGGTTTATTTGATACATAATCAAAGTATCACAGGATAATTCAAAGGTAGTAACACAGTTACTATATAAGAAAAAGATGACTTGAGTTACTTCCTTAGAAATCTTAACTGCAGAAGGAGGAGAGGATTTTGTTCTTTCAAGAAAGCATTTAACTGCTTTTGCTGCTAGATATTTTTCCGTTCCTGCAGTGTCCTGTGTATCTTATTCACTGCATACCTTCCAGCTTATGCAACCAATGAGGTAATACTGTTAGAAATACTCTCTCTCCTTGTGTTTGCACATTCCCCGATTCAGTACATCTTGACTTGGTCCATTCTACAGAAAAAGAGTAATGACCACTTAAGTAGATGTCATGCCGGAATCTACCTTCCTGATGAGGGTACCCTGGTTAGGGACGACTAAGGAGATGCAATTTCTGCTATTGAAACTGCTTGTCTAGATAGCAGATGAGAGAGGTAGGCATTCAGTAGTGATTCAGAGCATTTAAGAGGCATTCTTCTTGTCCCTGTAGATGATGTGTAGATTGTAGCAGTGTCTTGAGTCTGTATCTTGTGTGTGATTCTGACAGCTAATTCTGAAAGAGGAAGAAAGTACATCTAAGCTGATGATTGGAGGGCTTCAGAGTTGTTTGCTTGGCATGCTAACCATTGTTTAGTTGGCATCCAGAAAGCTGAATTTCCTTTTCAAAGACCAAGTGAAGATTGTTCTTTAAAATAAAAGATGTAATTGAATGTAAGCGTGATGTATATGCATGATATTTGGGGACAGATTGCCTCAGTTGTTCTCTGAGTTTGCCTGAGCTGGGAGGATGGAATTGAGTGGCCAGAACCTGACCTAGTGTCTGTGTCAACACACAGTACGACTGAATTGAGATTGCACACATAACTTGCACAAGCTGGAGCATAAACAGGCCCACTGCACTAAAGCATGTTTTCCAAAAATGCAGAGGTGTCATAATTATGTTACAATTTGCGCTGGTCTGTTGTAGCGTGTTACAATGACTGAATGTTGTTTATATATTTAATAGCAACGTTCTCAGTCCCTAACACTGTACCCAGTAAAGACAATGACTAATCAGTGAACAATCAGAAACAAGTATCAGCTAACCTCAGAATGAATCTGGTTTTTTCTTCAACAGAATTGTTTATATCAGAGGGATTTTATTCCCCTTTTGTTTGATACTTGAGTTGTTTCCATCAAGTGAATGCTCATGTAAACATGATCTCCGATGTCATCCTGAAAATCATTCCATGCTAGTTACTTTAAAAACAAATACCAGATGTCTATTTATGTTGTTTGAGGTAAGTGCTCACAACTGTCAGCAGCACTTGCCATTCCATGATTCAGACTATGATGGAACTTCTGTCACAGTTTCTGCTTGTTCTGGTTTATGATTCTTTGGCAAGGAAAACATTCATACTGTGGTCTGATTGGAAATGCAATTTAAGTACCTCTGAGAAAGCTGCTTTCTTAAAATGTCTCTGTTGTACTTTTGTCTCTTCACCTCCACAGTAGGCTCAGACATTAGCTTGGCTTGGTCCCTCTGTATTTGTATACTGTAATAACATAACTAGAGGAATTTATGCTCTTCTTGCCTCTCTACCCCCACTGTTCTGTACTTGTGGTTATATATATTGCTGTAATTACAATACCCTAATTCTAATTTAAGAGTCTTGTACTTGGAGGGAGCATTGAGGAATATCTTCTCATTAGTCAAATGTTGAGGTTCTGTTCTGCTTCTGATGTGTCACTCTGCACTATTTAGAAAAAACAGAACCTATGTTCCTTGCAATGGACATTATTACTTTACATTACTATGTACCCTAGTCATGAGAGGTAGATAATGTGTATTTTACATATACATATATATACTTACAGATGTACGATCTTTATATTATATACTATACATATCTATGTATATATAAATTAGAGTTATGTTTTAAATTATCTATACAATATAATCAACTTCTAGCATACAGTAAGAGAAATTATGATTGTATGAAATAAGTACTTTATGCCTGAGGCAGAAGAAATATTAGGTATTTTACCTTCATACTTGACGTACTGCTGTTTGAACCTTGGGAACATAGAATAATTTAGTGGTCTAGAATTTCGTGGTTCTGTCAGATTGTTGTAACTGGGTAGTTTGCCATCTGACAGTCTTTTATGTCAAACTCATAAACTTTAGGCAGATGAGAAAGCAATGAAAACTTGTAACATCAGAAATACATGAATTCAGTGCCATTCATCTCTCTGGTTCTTTGTAAGCTGCACAGGAGAGAATGTACAGTCTCTTATTTTGTTCTTAGACTGCGCAGTCTCCCATTTAGTTTGAGAAGAAACTAAATAGGAAAATGTGCTTGGACTAAACTGTGGTATTTCTCTTGAAACATTTCTGGATATATATTAAGGAATTCTCTTCATAAATTCCATTTCACTAAAAGAAGCAGTAGGAAGCCACTTAAAAGGGAAAGTTGGACTTACTATTGCTTATGTAATGAAAAAGTTAAAATAGTGATTTAATATTTAATAATTAAATAATCCTCTTTAATAATGAGAAAAGCCATTTAAAATGGTGGGAGTTTTTTTAATGTTTTCCTTTACCTTTTGGTTCAAGCATTCTATATATGTTCATGAATGCCAGTAAAAGGAATAACCTAAGTAGTGACTGAAAAAGCCAAAGACGTGGAACCTCGTTGCATCTAGACATCCTGATGTGCAGTGTTAAAACTGTTCTGCCACCCTTACCCCAAGAAAGGTAAAGGTTTAGGCCTTTTTGCAGAGTTTACTCTGCATGGTTAGGTATTTAGGCTGTGGTGGTAAGTTGAGCATGGTTACAGTTTTTCATCTCATGCATGAAATCTTAGCTTCTACCATGAGAAGACACATCTGTGACCTGGTAGTCTTGAGGATAATGTCTCTGAAAATAAATCCAGGTAAGAAAATAACCTAAGAAATTTTAGGGGAGTTTGAAAAATAGAACAAGACACTTTTATCTTAGTTTTCTCACCATCAAAATCCCATGAGTCATCCTAAAAGATGTTGTGTTTAAGACCCAGAGTGAGCAATAAAACCGTCTGTAATTGAATTGCTATACTTTAAGCATGCCACTTTTTAAGCAAAAGTTTATCTTTTGTTGTTTTATTCCTTCAGGGATGAGAAGTGGGTGTTCAAAACCACTGGGAAGCTACACTGAGTCTGTTCTTCCTGGTAGCAGAAAACTTTCATTTTGAACCTTGCAGGATTACAGTGTAACAGATTGGAAGTCTGTGATCTGTGTCTGGCTTTATCTTTTGTTTTTGTCCAGGCAGGGAACTGGGAACTAATGGGAAAAGATTATAGCTACCCGGTAGCTTGGTTTGGATACACTGAGGTGGTAGCCCACAGTGCAGCTGTGCTTCACAGCTGCAGAGGCTGCAGCTGATCTGTGGTGCAACCTGGGATTTCTTCATCTTTGGCTTTGTGCTGAGACAGTCAGAGGAGAAAAACTATAAATTTTAAAGGGAAAGAAATAAAGGGATCTCTTTAGAAATGTAGTGATCTGCAGCGAAGGAGGGTGATGTCTCTGGGTAAAGTTAGTATTGCTGAGCATGCAGTAGAAGAAAATGACAGGATGCATGAGTAGCTGTAATGCTGTTGTTTTCTAGCTTCTGAGTGTTTTTATAACTTTATTATTTCTAGCGCAGCTTTGGCAAGCTACTTTTTGAAAACTTTCAAACCAAACCATAAAGAGAGAGGTATTCCTCTACTCAGAAGTTATTGATTCCCACATGGATCATTATGAAAAATTTTAATCACAAGTTCATTTACTTGACCAATTGGAGTTGCTAATAGCAGTAGATTACAGTCTCTTTTGTGGACTAGCCAGTTAGGAGAATAAAGGATGTAGTTGTTAGTAGATGTCACAGAAACTGGTTGAAAACAAAAGAATGCAGGCATCTGTGAAATCTTGGTTCTATTCTGCAGTCTGGAGACAGTATTTGTGTATTTAACACAATGGATCATTATGCCCTGGCTATGTTGCATCTGTCTCTTGAAGTCTGCTCTGCTTTTCTATTTCTTTCTTGTTAGCCCAAGCTCTTCGGCTTGTTTCCACTCTAATGAGCTTCCTCAAGTGTACTGCATGGGCACCATCCATGAGTGTTGATGGAACAACAGGCAGGATTTCTGAGCTCTCAGTTCTGGTGCCACAGCAGCTTCTGGGGGCCAGTACCATAAATTGCATGAAAAAATGCAAAATACTCTGAATCCTTTGTAATTGTGGAATTAGTCAGTTCATCTGGGGGAAGGATGTGCACATAGTCTGGTGATGGAGAAAGTGTATGAGGTCAAGGTAATCGTCTGTTTTATTAGAGTATTCAGAAAATAACGGTGCTTCTCTGGAGGAGATTTGTATGGAGCATGGGTAAACCACAACGTTTAGAACTTGGCCAAAATTTTGCAGGTTTTCAGAAGGCTAGTACTGGGCATGGTTGCTTGCAGTAAGGTAACCCCTCATGCCACCCACAGTATCTTTTCCCAAACACGCAGACAAAACAGATTCTCAGTGAAATGGCTATAGAAAAAACCATGAGGGAGAGTGAGATTGATCCCCTCTAGTCCCCTTTTCAGAATAGCTGTTTTAGTTGAACCTTACCAGAAAAATTTCAGCCTGAGGGAGACACACAGCAGGAAAAATTTCAGCTTGAGCACTTAAGAGTTTGACAAAGTTACGAACAACTGAATTAGGGTCCTGTAACAGAAAGTGTTACACAGACTTAAGTATTGGTGGAATTATGATCTGAGTATAGATGTACATTTGTATGCATGAGCAGACGGTATCAGTGGCTCAGTTGTGTGATGGGGTTACTGATCAGGTACAAAGCAGTGGAAGAGGCACAGGAGTCAGTTTGTAAGCACCTTTGCTTGTCCATTTTAAGCTTTGCAGGGGCAGTTCAACAGTGGTACTACAATTGTAATGCAGGAGAACTCCTTACCTGTTGAAGGCATTGAAGCTACTTCTTTTAGTCCAGCATAAAGGAAAAGTTTAAGCAGAGCTGACCAGGGGTCCAGCTGCTGTGTTATTATTTAAGTGTACTGATTTGGTGTAAGGCTGTGAAGAATTAAGCTTAGGAGGGGATATTGCAGCCATGGAGTAACAGCTGGGGAAAAGTTTGCCCTTTGCCTGTTCTGTGTGTAGTTTGTTCTCAACACCAAACAGTATAGTTCCTCTGCCTAGGAGAGGAAAGGATGTGATTTTTTAATATGCAATAAACTTATCTTCCTGTTTTACTTCTCTGGATTATAATGGAAAATATTATTTGAAACACTCAGTGATTTTAGCTTAACTAAACAAGTAGTGACAGAACCAACATTAGTCTCCAGGAAGATTGTGGGAAGGATTTCTCCTCATCTCCCTATGCAGTAAAAATAGCTTTAATATGTTTGCATCAGCAGTTTCTGCTTTTGAAAGTATTTAGATGGCACAGGCTTTTTGCTATTTCTCTTTGGCATGTTATGCACATACTGTAGTAATCCATTTTTTTCATCAGTGTGTTACTAATAATGAGCCACCTAAGCTCTGAAAACCTCCCTCTGCTCTTAGCTGTAAAAGAATGCTTAAAGGATTTAGGGATGTCAGTCATCATCTGGTTTTTTAGCAGGGGTGTGTGTATGTATGCACAGGGACGAGGGGAAGAGAGCCCGAGCCGGAGTTCAGAAATTACACTGTGTGTGTGGTCTGAGGTTATTTCTCATTTCATGAAATGCACGCTTCATTCCTGGCTCAGACGAACTTGCACGTCACTGAATAAGTCCCTTATCCAGTTTCCAAAACACTGAAGAGATTTGAAAGGGCTCTGTGGGTGGACTGCTACTATCAGCAAAAGCAAATAAGCTAACCTATTTAGTTAAGCATTTTTTAATACTTAAGCAGAATAACCTTCAGCAACATTTGAACAGTTGTGGCCGGCCAAGGGAAGAGAAGGGGGGAAAAAAACCACACAAGTTTAAGCAGTCATACATTAATTAACATTAAAGGCTGCATTATAGTTCCGGGTGTGTGAAGGTGCCGTCTGATCAGTCCAGGAAGAACTCTAGGGAATGATTAAATGAACTGGCTGTGCTGCTAGGAGTTCCTTGTGGTCTGCTGGTCACAGTTTATTCAGCATTTCACCTTCCTTTAATCAAAAGTGGTGTAAAATTATTTTAGTAACCCCCAAAAAGATGAATCCAAAGAATCATTGTATCATGCTGTTTTGGTGTCCAAAGTAAGTAAATGGCTCTACCCTGGAATACTATGAACGTCCAGCAGCAAAGCATTATTGTAGCAAATTCTAGCTCTGTGATAAATCTGTGTCCAAAATAAATGATGGTTTATTTCATGGCAGAGAGAAAATACAACAAACAAACAAACAAAATGTTACTATTCATTCAATTTGAAATTATGTGGCCAGAATGGGGTTGAGTACTCCAAATCCTGTTTTCAACCTAGTATTCAGTGATCAGAGTATCTCTGATCTTGATACGTTGATTCCAAACCAGCAATGTAGCCAGCTCTGCAATTGCCTGATCTATGTGTTTACAGGATTAACTTCATTATAGCTCTGAACGAAATCAAGAGAAAAGAGTCTCTTTCAAAGTGAATCTCAGACAGAAATCTTGTATCCTGAGAGATTAGGATCTGTGAAAGCCGAGGCAGGGCAAAGTGTGGTAACTAATTTGATGGAAGCATTCTGTGAGAGGTATGCAGCAATGGTGTCCTTGCCCTGGGTAGCATGGCCTGGGTCCACACCTCTCAGAGATCTAGCAGAGTGCGGGACTAAAGGCCTCTGCCCAGGGAGTGAGGTTCCTGCTTCCTTGTGGCATGAGAGATGAAATCATCAGGTTATAGATAGGGGGTTTTGCTGAAAACTTTGCAACCCAGAATGCAACTTCAAATACTTCTCACTTCCTGGTGTTAATGTTAAATTAGGTCCCAAGAGTCTCACTGTTCTGAGCAAACAGTAGAGAAATGAACGTTGCCAAGAGGCTGTTGAATCACAAGGAAGAAGCAAGAGGTATTTGACGGTTTTGTTTCCTTCATGACATTAGCAACTCTTACTTGCCTAGTGTGGGCCAAGGACAGATGAATTGCCAAGCCATGTTGCTTGTTGTCTTTTCAGGATGCATGGATCCAGAAAGAACTGGTGACTCTGTGCAGCTCTTATCTGTGTTCACAGGCCACTGCCACAGGTCGTCTCCATCACATCTTCAGTGTGGGAAAGAGGGGGCAGGCTTAATCTCTTGTTTGATGGCAGATCTGCATCTGTCCCTTGTTTCTCTCCCCGCAAGGAAAGTGAAGCACGAAGCAGGCAAAGTTAATGTGCAAAAACTCTGTGATGGACCCAGGCTGACATAGACCTGAGCTGTGAAACTGTTCTTCCTTTCTTAGATTGTGTAGTGTGTGATCTGCCTGTGGGAGATTTCCTCCTGTGCTCCTTGACAGATCTGCTGAACAGCAGGCACTGGAGGGAGTTGTGACATGGAGCACATTCAAGGATGAATGGCATGGAAATCCCTAAAGCATGTGCAGTTAGTGTCTGGACAGGTTAGACCAGATAGACCCTGAAAAAATAAATTTGCTAGGTCATCCATAACTAAAAGTTAAGGGTAAACAAATCGGGGCAGTGAAACAAGTTTAGCTGATGGGGAAAGGTGGCATTTGAAGAAATGTTTAGGGTTTACTAGGGACGTATCACAAAAGGTTCAGAGGTATTTGAATAACAGAATACTAGTTCACTGCAAGTCATTTTATGTTTTCCCTGCCCTTGGATGACAGCAATTGACGCTGAATATTTTCACATTTTCACCAGCCCCAAAGCTGAAATTTTCTGTATTGTTGTTTATTTAGTCTGACTAGTTCTGGACAAGGTGTCAAGCCTTTCATTCCTTTGTGCTTAAAGCACAGCAGAGAGTCCAGCTGCTGAATATAGGGCTTTTCTCAGCAGTTGTCTGCATTAGTGTCTGGCTACTAAGACCAAGCTGTGCTGCCAGACTTCCGCAACACTGTCCAGACAAGGCTTTCCCAGAGTTGGATGAGCCTAGGAAGTAAACCCACCAAACCCAAAACCCGCTTAGAGAAATCAGTGCCAGTTTCAAATACCACACTTTAAAGAGCTTCTGCTTGTGAAGCTAGCAATCAGAAAACCTCTTTCTGTCTGGAAGAGGGCTCTGAACCAACTCCTATTATAGGACCTGACGCTGAGTTCTTGGTGGTAAATGACCATATTACTCTTTGGGGCCTGTGGGTGTCAAAGAAAAGATGCATGTGAGAAAAGTCACCGGCTGAAAGCATGGATTGAACACTGGAGGTAGTTTAGTAGCCTGAGCCTGTTTCTGATTAAAATAAGAGTCCTTCAGATGAATGGAATGTAAACCACATACCAATTATTGGAATCCCATAAAGGAAACTCCCTTTTCCGTCTGTCTATCCATCCATCCGCCCACCCACAAAAGTACAGTGTCTCAGAAATATCCCTCGGCAGAAATGATGGAAAAATTCAGTGCTTGCTTCCTTTTTCTTTACCTCCCAGGTGCTGGATGACTACTAAAGAGATGAAATTGCAGTGAAGCCACTTAAACAGTTATCAAAGAAATGGACCTACTAATTAAAAGGATAGTATTTCCTGGCACCAAGAGAAAACACACAAAGTCAAATCTTGAGGCTTTCGTCAAGCAAACTTCTGTGGGAATGTGACTGTGTGAGGGCTGCAGGAGCAAGCCTTAAAGTAAGACCCACTCAAAGTGAAAGCATTAGATCAGTGCACTCATTAGAAAAAAGTACTAAGGCATGCATATACCTGTTTCATTTGGCAGATCTCTCACTCCTTTGCATTCCCATTGCACTTTTAATTGAGGCTTTTCCACGTAATTGATTGCAGTAATTAATGTTCCTGTCGCTTACTTCTGTGAGGCAGGAGGCGTTTCTCCCAGGTCAGCTTTGCATTTTAAGTGTTACAGTGTCTGTTTTACAGATGGTAAAACTAAGACACAAAGTTCAGAAACAGCAAATCAGTGCTGGAGTATGTTAAGAGTCCCATTCCTGTCTCTGACCACAATAAACACTGCTTCTCCTAAGTATGCTCTAATCTCAAACACACTGCTTAAATGAGATCTTCCCTACATGCATGAAGGCGATAGATCTGTTTTCACGAGCACTCTCTAACATCCATGACACCACATTAAGTAATCTAGATCTATGGTAATGCTATTAAATGCTTCTTTACATTACCACTGTAATTGCAGGACAGTTCAGTCTCATTGCAAAAAGCAGCCTTTGGACAGCTGGAAGAAGTTTTAAATGTTAATAGTTTGGGCAAGATTTGGGTCTACAGTAGTATTATGGTCTAGTTCATGGTAATTGTTTTTTGATACTCTGCTGGCCTCTAGAGGGATAATTTATACAGGCTGAAGCAGTAACCAAGGGATTTTAAGCAATGCTGCCTGCTCTTCAATCTTCTTGCCAGGTAGTTCTTTTCTATTTGCCAAAGCCTTTAAGTAATGAGGCTTTGTAGCTCTTTGGAAACACTTTCTCTTTTAACCTCCATGATTTTCCTTCTCTCTGGGCAATACATGTAAGGTATGTTTCTTCTGCTTAATAAATAAGGGTAGAAGATCCTGGTGATAAACACCTCTCAACCACTGAAGTGAGAAGCTCTGAGGAAAATGTGCCAAAAGGGCAAGTGAGAGAGAGAAATGCAGAAAGGAAAAGACAGCATTTTGTGTGTAACATTTATCCATAATTTAAAAGCCCTTAAATGCTAAGAATTCTTCTCATGAATCCTGTCAAGTTTACTGAAAATAATAACTGCATTGTGAAAAAAAACAAAATCACGACTTTGAAATTCCCAATAGCCAGCAGATCTTCCTTGGCTTTTTCTGCTTTCTTCTTCACTCACTGTGAGGATTTGCTGTATTCTCCAACTCACTCCCAGACTCTAACTTCATGTTTTTCAAGATACGTGTATTAAATCTGAAAAAAACATTGAACAGAAAAGGTGTAAATTTACTGCGGAGAGCAGACAATGGTCTGTAAGCAGTGGCTGCTTTCAGGAAGTGCATATATTCTTGATGCTGAAACTGTACCTCTCTGTAACTTCGGAGTATAACAGGCATCTTGGTACATCTATGTGAAGATCTGAGTTATTGTTTCAAAGTCATTTTTACCCTTTATCCAGCAGCATACATCCTTCAGGTCCTAAGCTCTGTCCTGGCCCTTTGTCTCCATTCCCCATGACCACTCTCACCCAGCTGAAATGTTTCTTTTCAGAAAGATATTCCCATTACCAGCTTATTGGCAGTTGTCCACTCGGAGTAAGGTTGGCTTGCTGGACCCCAGTGCAAAGTAGTTTTTAATTCATCTGTGCCTAGTGATATGATAATTGTAGGATAAGTTTCTATTAACTTCCCCATTTCTCTTTGAGGTGACTATCAGAAATTTTCAGTGTAGGGAGGAACCTTGTCTAGAGATCATCCTTATGTCAAATGCTATTTTAATGTTCAGGTTGACATACGTGTTGACCAGTTTCTCTCACAAAGTCCTTTGCACCATCAAAACATGTATGGCAAATATTACTGGCAGGAAGATGTCCAGTAAGGCCTTTGTGGCCTTACTGTGGTAGGATACACATCCGTCACGAGATTTGCTGTAGCCTTATTCTGATAAAATAGTGAAGGAAGTAAAATCCTGTAATAACCAAGATCTGTGGCTGTAATCTACAACAAAACTAGTTTTGCCTTCCAGTCTTTTGGGGAAAACCAAAAGATTCTACACCAGTGTACGTCTTCTGTAGAAAGATTTCCTCTTGTTCCTTCCCTATGTTGCTGTTCTGCAGCTATGTCATCAAAGTTCAACAAATCGAGTTACTCATCACAATTTACATATACTCTTCAGTGTATACAGGAAACCATTACATCAAAAGAGTGCAATGTACTGGAGTGACAGGCAAACATTTGGTGGAAAGTTTTAAGATTATCTGAATAAATACTGCTGCTTGCTGTGTGCCACTTGAGAAGCCAGACAAGTTAGTCTGTGTAAATATGATCTTCATGTGGATTTGTATTTAGTAAGAACAACTGTGAAGTTCATGGTGCACGTATGTAGTTCGCATGTGCTATCAGTAAAAAATGTGTTTCCAAATGGAGAACAATGAAACAAAGGAAATTCTGGCTTTTTGATCCAATTAAGAACATTAAGAGCTGTAGAGCTGCAGAGTTTCAACATTGTTTTGCAGCCTTGGTTAGTGTGTGGTATATGAAAGGAGGCAATCAAAAAGCAGTGATTGGCTGACGTGGCCCTAAAATGGATACTAGAAATTACTGGATTAGTGGTGATGGTAGCTACAGGCAGGGAACTGCAGCAGCGACATGTCATCTGTGCAGCAAATAACTGGGGTCAAAGAGGAAGCACAGAGACCACATTCAGAAACTCTGTCCTTTTGTTGTGGGAAACAGCCTCAAATGCAAATGCTTATTGGTTTGAGCAAACCTTGAAGAAACTGCTGGAAATTTAAACATATTCAAAAAATACACAGGTCAGTGTGAGCCTTTCAGGAATAAAATGCCAGAGTGCGCTGGATTCATCAGATTGCAGATAACAACAGAGAACTGGCTGAAAATGTTGCAATTCTGCAGCTGCTACGTGACACAACAATAATCAACATGTTAAATGTGAGTTAAAACAGAGCTTGATGTAACCACCATGTTTCCTCCAGCTTCACAGCTAGACTGTCACAGATGACCTAGAGGGATGAATACGCAAAAAATCTGGGTGCTATGAGCAACTTAAACAGAGGAAATCCGTCTCTTTCTCTTGGGTGTTATTACGGTGAAGTTCTCATGTAGTTGTAAAAAGCTGACCCTAAAACTCTGTCTTGTGAAGTACAGGAGTGTTGAGTTCTTTGGCAGAGAGCAGAAAAAGGATATTCATCTGATCTGCAGAAGTACAGAATATCCAGGCAGCTTACCACGGAACCTATGTTATGTGCTGCATCACCACCTTCCCTCACTCCAGGTTTGGTCTGAATCACTCATTATGCTCTTGAATTTGAAGGCTGTAACAGGCATGCAGTGTTAGTGAATATGGCCAAAGTGCCTGAGGACATAGAAAGAAGGAGGAAAAAAAAATAATTCCTGCCTAAATAAAAATGGAGCTTCAGTTTCAGTTGTGTCACTGTTGGATCAAAACTTCTGGGAAGTCTGAGAAACCCATTGTAGATTTATCCACATGGATTAAATTCATACCATGTGCAGGAAGGTCCTTCCACTCCTTGCATTTCAGTCTTCCACACCAGCAAAATGTCACAGTGCTTGACAGAGGAACTTAGCAGCTATTAGGAGCTGCTGGGTAGGAAATTATTTTCTTGTATTGCAAATAACCAATTTCTAAATCTTGCTCGAGGAGTACATGTGAGGGTCTGAGGAGAATGACAGAAAAATGTGGTCATTTGCAGTACCAGCTATTATACTGGTACCATACTCATTCCAAGCTATCTGTCAAGTTACAAGTGTTGGTCGGTTGCCAGTGGAAGAAGGAAGTAGCAGTGGTGACAAGGAGCTGGCGAAAGTTATTTTGTGTCATAGTCTGGTATGATAGGGTGAGATCTAACACAATCCCACACTGACTAAACAGGTGTGGCAAAAGGATTGGCTCGTATACAGGAATGACTACTCGTAGCATTCTTTAGTTGAAAACAAGTTAGAGTAGCTAATTGATTGTGATTGTTGCCATGAATTGTGAGTCTTCTATGCTTCACATAACATCAAGTTCTTGGGAAGCTGCTGAATCAGAAATCTCTGAAAGATGTAACCAGATACTCAAATACAACTAGAAGGAAAAATGCCCCTGTAACTTTTTAGTATCTTCCTATAGATTCAAAAGGGTTTAAAACCAGAAGGGACCATTAGCTTCTTCCACAGCCACTGAATTTCATTTGCTTTACATTAGGTCATTAAGCATACTACAGTACAGGTATGTTAAACAGGACAATGAAGGCTGTTTAAAGGTCAGTCAGAGCAATGGGTGCATAAATAGCCTTCATTATAATTAGCAAATCTTAGTATTTGAAAGCCAACCAATATTTCCACATTATTTTGCTGAACCAAGAAGACAAGATATATGTAGAGCCATCCCATTGGCCATTCTTATTTGTTGGTCTACAGTGTCAAAACCAAAAAAACTGACTTCCAGTAAACCAGTAAACTTTTTGTTGGTTGGTTGTTTTGTTTTTGGAAAAACAGGAGTACAGGGATCCATGGTGGCTTTGTATTTTCCAGACTCCATCCCACTGCCTTGCTTGGGTTTGAAATTGCCAAATATCATTTTCAGTGGGAACTCTAACATGGAGTACACCTTTCATGACTGGATACTTTTTCCTGAGTGAGATTTTAGAAGTTTTCCAAGAAAGGGAAGAAGCTCATTGGTATATTAGGAGAAAACTGCTGCTTTCAGTTTGCATTGGAGACTTCTTCTGGCAACCATCTGCGTGGGCCACTTCAGCACTCTGAATGCGATAGCACAAGGGGCTGCAGTACTCATTCATGGAGTACTTTGTTATCTGCAGGGTGCTTTTTTAGCCTGCATTATTGAAGAAACTGGAAGATGTTTACTGACTCAGGGACAGGTCAGATGATAAAATGCTGTTACTGACAACTGAATTCTCTCTCTCTTAACACCTTTATTGTGCATCATACTGTCAGGAATTTAGCAGCTTATTGCTTACTGTAGAACTACAGAGCACTCACAAGAGCCATGAAAGTCAATGGAAGGGACATCCGGGAAATGTAAAATGCTTGCTATTCCAAAAAGTTGGAAAAAAAAAAATCTAGGTACCTCACTTTATACACCCTGAAGAGATGGGCCTCTTGGACATTAATCTGCTGTGCTTCAATTTCCATCTAGTCCCTCACTTCATAGGTTTGTTATAAATGCAGTCTATGAAGCACTCAAGTATTATAATGAGAACGAAAACAGAGAGACATGCAAGCAACTCAGCATTTCTGTCTTCAAAGTTGCCTCTGAATTATGCGGAAGACTGAACGCTGAGGATGGGACACAGCGATGACTAGCAGCCCAGTCTGTGAGCCCTCACCGTATCCTGAGGCACATACACAAGTGACCCCACGTTCTGGTATTCTTCATTTTAAAGAACTGAGTTTGCGACTTCATTGTGGATTTTTAGTCTTACATGTGTGCACCACACACACAAAATAATGCGTCCCTAATAGCTTTTCTTTTCATCATCCTTATGGTCCTAACCCTAATTGGAGTTTCCTAAAATATTCCTTATATTTCTGGATTTCTCTTTTACTAGAAAACTGCTTGTGTTTTTTCTACATCATGCCATCTTTTATGTCTAAACCAGAGAAATAAGTATTTGTCCACAACATACCCACCCTCCCTCCAGAATCAGAAAGAAAATCTAGGTCTTAGCGTTCTGCAGGATTGTTCTGTCTTTACCTGCTCACTTCTCTAAGTGGTCAGTTATGGAAAAAGGCTTTTCACCCAGAGGGTGGTTGGGCACTGTACAGGCTCCCCAGGGAAGTGGTCACAGCAGCAGCCTGACAGAGTTCAAGAAGCATTTGGACAATGCTCTCAGGCACACGGTGTGACTCCTGGGGATGGTGCTGAGCATGGCCAGGTCTTGGACTCAATGATCCTTGTGGGTCCCTTCCAGCTCAGTTTATTCTATGATTCTATGATCCAGCTGACAATTATTTGGCGTCTGCTTTGTTTCCACCTCCGTACTCCCTGCGCTGTCCTTCTTTCTGAGGATGTCCCGCCTGGTGTTTCAGTGAAGGGATTTCTCTGATAATATTAGTATTCACAAAAATTGCCTCATACAAAGCACAGGACAGTACATTCTTTTCCCAACACAGTATGAGTTGCATTCCCATCTTTTCATGTAGGTGGTACTTAAATTTGCTTTGTGTCTCACTTTAGTTCTATCAAATACTGCAGGGCTTTGTCTTCTAACAGTAAAGGAAGCCTCATAAATTTTTAATGGCTGTCTTTCAGTATATTTATTACTTCAAAGGCTCCACTATGACCTTACTGGAATTTCCCTTCTTGAAGATATTTCTATCAAAATTGTTGTTACATATAATCATCACTGCAAAAAAATAAGAGGCTGTCTAGATTCAGTATACATTTACAGTAACTGTAGGGAGGTGGCTGAAATATCACACTTACGGATGTAAGCCTCAGGGTGTAAGACCCTCTTCCAAATGTCTGTCCATAAAACAAAAGAATTTTGCAGTACGCTGGTCTCACAGCCCGAGTCAGTAGGACATTTCTCATTGATTACATAGAAAATAGATTGATTTGTAATGAGGCCAGCAAATCTCTAGCTCATGCATGTGCTGTGTTTGACATTCTATGCTTCGTTTTGTGCCTGTTCTTTATCTAGTTCGTAAAAACCAAATATGGTGTCCTTGGGTGAAACATTAGACCAGGGGACTGCTGGGTTCTTCAGGATTT
This sequence comes from Struthidea cinerea, assembly GCA_013397865.1. Taxonomy (NCBI): domain Eukaryota; kingdom Metazoa; phylum Chordata; class Aves; order Passeriformes; family Corcoracidae; genus Struthidea; species Struthidea cinerea. The sequence continues at coordinate 87,177 of VZTI01002740.1, forward strand.
GCAGCTTCCAGATGTTTTTACACAAGTGTTCGAAACTGAGATGTTGAGTGTATGGCTTTAATTTTGTTTTTCTACATTATGCTCTTTTGCTCCTTTGTCCCCCTTCCTTTGTGTGGTATTTGAGATGGTTTAAGGTAAGGGTGTATATTGGCTATCCATTTTTATTGGGGCTCTGGATCCAATCAGTGCTGCTAGTCATTGAATGAACTTCTCCATCTACTAGTTTTTTTATGAGCTTCTTTACACTGTCTGAGTAGTTGTGTCTTTCTTTGGCAAATATGTTTGACACTGCTAGATTGAAAGAAACAAATTTTCAAATTAATTCATGAACTCTGCTAATGAAAAGAAGTAATGTGAAAAAATAAATCTCTGCTTTGAAAAGACCTCTATGTTTTGTCTCATAAAAGAGCCTTCAGATGTTCTTTAGTATGAGCTGTATTTATTTTTATTACTCTCCCTAATATCTAATAATGAAACCTTGTTTTTATGTGGCTCATCTTCAAAGTGCTTTGAAAACATTTGTTATCTGAACATCTGCAGGATGGGATGTCCTTCTGCTACACAAAATAATCTTAAATGAGTGCAGCACAACTTTACCACTTGCCACATTTTGGGAGGATGATTTTGCTTCAACTCTATCTACCATTTGCCCAAAGGTTTACAGCATATTTTAGACATTCTTGACTGTAGATTCAAACACGCTATAGCAAAATAATACATTTCTCTATGACACAAAAATTGAATTTGTTTCTTTTGCATCTGGAGTTTTCTAATATATGCTACTTGGTTGCCTTAATCTCAGAATCCTGTGAAATTCTAATGCAACACAAATACGTTTTAAGATGTTCCATTCCATCTGGGTTTATTTACCATGTTCTTCACTCACTACGGCAAATTTGCATTTTTACTGTTGGTTTAATTGTTCCATCACACTCCAGTTACAAGAATTTAATATGTTTCCTGTTGCGTGACCTGGTCTAATTCATGTCTTCTACAAGAGTCAGACTTTGCCTGTGTGGTGTTGAAGGGGACTTTCAAGCAAGATACGTGAGCACAACTGATTGACTTACTTGTAAAATTTTCCCTCCCCACGCCAGGGCTGCGGTGCCTACAGCTGCAGTGGAAATGTTTAGTATCTAACTCCCTGCCACCATTTGTGATTAGCCCGTGGTTATCACCTCCCAGCTCCAGAGACAGAATGGTAACAGAGCGCTCTTTGATTCCCTGCCTGCAGGGCTGGCTATAACCTAGCAGTGACGTAGGGGGATTTTCTGTGATTTGTAGCTAATAGGAGAGTATTGTCAGGAAGCAAAGCAGCTCAAGAAATCCATAGCCTTCTCCATAGCATCTCTCATATATCCCTGTATAGCAGTGGAGCTCAGGAGTAGCCTTCTGTATCAGTGAGATCACGCTGCTAAAAAAAAATTAATTGAACTGGTAATCAACTTTGTATTCATTGGGATCTCACGTTAATTGTATGTGGGGTGAGTCTAGTTTGTTCAGTGAAACAAACAAAGACAAAACCCCTCCAAAACTTCAGTTTTGCACAGACTTTTCAAATAAGAGTATAATAATTAAGCAGACTGAAATTTGGAGCTGAACTTTCATCTTCTGCTCCTAAACAGTCACTTAGGGCCTACTTGAACCTATTTCATTTTTCTTTTTTCATTTCAGTCCTTTGGTCGTTGAGATTGGGAAATAGCAGATGAATGTGTTTTATGGGAAAGTTTAAAGGAAGGAGTTCATGTGCAGCATGTTATCAATCATGTCCTGTAAATATGATTACAGCATTTACACTGCTTCACATCAAAAGCCAAATGTTTTTTGACGTCTCCACCGTCGTAAACTTGAGGGAAGCTTTTTAAAAGTATAGCGATCCCTCTCTGAAACTGGATGCCTGCTGTCAGCAGTGAAAGCAGCAGCACTGATCTGAAAGAACTGGTAGCAGAGGGTGCAGATGCCAGGCTGCCGGCCAGTGCTGTGGCTGCCTGGGGAAGAACCAGAGATGTGCCATCACCTCCAGCTGCAGTGAGGAAGCTGGCGTCTCTCCACCTGTGCTTGTGATGGACTCAGTATGGGTGTCTTGCTACAGCACTGTCGAATCATCTGTCTTTAACCACTGCCCCCCATTATCCTACTGGGGCTAATTTTGATTAATCTCCTTGGGTGTTTTGCTTACAGAATTTGGTTTAATTTTACTTGAATTTTACAATGATTGCAATTTTTTTTTTTTTTTAATTTGTAAAAGAGCAGACCAAAAGCAAGTTTTTTCACATTGTGGCTGGGGACATGGATGTGAACAGAAAGAGTGGGTCTGAATTTTTTACTTGTTATGGAGATGAATTTAAGTGCAACTATTTCTGTTTTACATTTTAATCTAGTGTCACTATCACCCATTGTGCGCACCTGGTCAGTAGTTTTTATGCAAGAAAAAGACCCTGACTTTGTCGAACACAGGGACTGAGCATGATTTATTCTTCACTAATTAACTACTCATCAACTGCCCTCTCAAGGATTCTGGGTAATGTAGTCCACAGGGACTCTCCTTGGGATAAATGGTGCTAGATGGTTAATGTTTGTGCTGCAAGAGATTGTTTAACAAAGAGCCCTAGGCACAGGAACCTAACACAATGCAATTGCTCTCCAAAGAGTGGGCTGTGGGCCCGTGCTGTCTGCAGAGGCTGTTTCTCAAAAAGAGAGCCCGTGAGACCCTACACAGCAGGACATATGAGCATGGGGAGGTGGAACAAGGACATACACTGGAAAAGAAGTTTAGCCTCTGGGTGTTGGGATCTGGGATGCAGGAACAATGGGAACAAAAATGGTTGGTAACTGGGATTTCTGTTCTAAAGGAAATTCCAATGGTTTCAGACAAAGCTTATTCCAAAACAGAATAAAATGCTAACATGTTCCCATTAAACAGAAGTCTGACAGGGTTTGATTACTGTGGTAGTATTGAAAAAAATTGTTTCAACTTCAGTGTTGTAGTTCTATGGAACTTTGAATATTAAATTAGCCTGTACTATACATGTGTATAGTATATTTATGTTCTTAGTATGTTCATAGTATTTAGCATTGTGTCTATATAGATTACAGTGTTACATAAACTTTGTCACAGTCTGAGCAACTAAAGGTTGACTGAAGTGGAGAAGTAAAAGTTGTGTATTCCCAACAATTCCTGATGAATTTGTGGAAGCCAACCCATTCCCGTAAAGCTTTCTCATCCTGACAAACTGGGTATTTTTAACTCATCTAAGTGGGGACATCAGCACTTAAGTTACAGTTGTGACCTAATGGAAGCAGTTCCTTTGCTACCATCTGTAGGAGGTCAAGAGCTGCTCTGATAGCCTCATCCAGCACTGTTGTGCTAAGTCCAGATATTCAAGTATCAGGATTTAGCATATTAGCAGATTTTGTATGAAATTCCTCCTTCACTTCAGTTTGCAAAACCAAAGTGATGAGTTCTAGGCAGTTTCTGTGTCATTGCTGGCTGATCAGACATCTGCTTCAGCACTTCATTACATCCGGGAGCAGTGGCCTTTTCTAATCTGTGTGTTCCTCAGTACAACCAGTATTAAACTTGTTGTAGGTAGCACCAACATTGTCCCAGGTAAAACAAAGCTGTTTGTGCCAGTTTGGCCAAATTTGGAGGAAAATACCCTTTGATAGAAGGCAGGTTACAACCAACCCTCCCCCACCAGGTTTGGGGAAAAAGAAATTTTCCTCGGAGGAAAGTGAAAGAGATAAAAAACTATTTATTTAACAAACACACAGGAAAAGGATAATAATGCTAAATAATAAAATCTCTCACTGTGGAGAGAAACCTGGGAAGATCTCAGAGTCCTTCTCTGAGAAGGAGGTGTGGTCTCTCTCCTCCTCCTCGGAACTTGGTCATGGGCCCACCTCTGGGGCCTTGGTGGAAAATTCTCCTGATGTGTTCTGATGTTGAAACAGTCCAGAAGAGAAGAAGGGAAAAACCAGAGTCTCAGGAAAGCAAAGGTCAACTCTCTGTCTCCCTCCTGAGAAAAGGAGCCGAAAGCTGGCTGAGTAAAAAGCAAGAAGGGAGCTTCCTCCACTCTCGCTGCTGCAGAAGGACACAGAGGAGTGTGTATATGTGTCCTTGAACAACTGCTTTGAAAAGTTCTCTCGGTTTTTTTCCTCTCCCCCCTCTCAGGCTCAGTTTAAAGGCACAGAAAGGCACAAAATCAATTTCTGGGCACAGAGCAGCGATAGGGGATACACATCATAAAGTCACCCCAAGACACTATTGTAACTGTTAAATTTTGAAAAATCTCTGGAATAGCAATTTAGTTGCCCATGATAGATTTTTCAAATTTTGTTGTACAATTCATGATGAGAATTTCCTGTAAAGCATCGTACTTCCTTGATTTGGTCAGGGGCACCTTGGTGCATCTCTTTGGGAACCAGCACCCGGATCCAACAATTAGAAAATGATAACCACAGATCTGTGCAAACTCATATTTGTGGGGCCATGATGCTTTGGCCTCCTGACTTCTAGCAAATTGGATATTTTGCATTCCCAGCAGGCAATAATGAGAGATCAATGCACCTGTCCTATCCTTTGGTTAGAACTAAACAGAAAGGACAGAGATGGGGATAAACCATTGAAATAGCTTTTAGCGTAGTCTCCGTACCAAATTAAGGTAGTAAATCAGGACAACAGTGATTTCATCAACCAGGTGTTGATGAAGAAAAGGGAAGGTAGCCTGAATCTGCAGTCGGGGCTCATCTTCGTGCTGGTAATTGCAAACTTGATGTCATTTTTTTAAAGGGGTATGTGCTAAAAGTGACTGTGATCTCCCACTGGAAGTCACAAGGTATCACTGAAATCTGTGAATCTAAAAAAATTGTCCAATGTATCTCTCTTCACAGAAGGAAACCCTTTGCATTTGTATATATCCACCAAAGTGAATGGAGCCCTTTACATGCATATTTCAGCCTTGGACATTTAATCGGGTCAGCAGGAGCAATGGCTATGCCTTGCCATCAGGAGGGGTAAGTGTCCCCCACAGTACCAGCACGCCTGACCCACCGCACATACTGACAGCAGTGAGCAGCCGTCCTTCTGGGAAGAAGAAGCCATGCTGGGGAGCTTTGACCTAGTTGACAGCCTGTGAAATGCAGTCCAACAGCAGAGGTGAACTATTTCTCTATTGACAAAATATATCAATTGCCAGAGCTCCTTACACAATGTCTTATCATGTGTCCTGCTCCATGTCTGTCCAGCACCTCTGAGAAGCATTGGACCACCAAGGCTCAGACTGGTCTGTGCACTTCTGGCAACTTTATATCTCTCTCATCACTCAACTACTCTACATATTGGCAATGACCAACAAAATGAGGCTAAAGCTGAGGTAGGTATAATGGCGCAAGAGACCTTTTCAAAAGGTTCAGCAACTTTAGCTGCTAGTAGATTCACAGGGCATTTTGTGGCTTGAGAATTCATCTAGATTTGTCACTGCTTCATTGTAGTCAGGAAACACTGGCTGAAGTAAAGTATTGTTCCAGTTCCCTATGTTACAGTGGGTTTTGTTTGAACCCTCTTTTGCTTTTGTTTGACACCATATGGGAAATTCAGCTGCTCAAATGTGGATGTCTAGAGTAATTTCATGTGCTATGGTGAACCATGCCTTACCATCAGCTGTGGTCTTGGATGGCTACAGAGGCCCCACAAGCACTTTATGAGGGTTTCAGGTGTCCATGGTAGCCTCCTGCCTTGGTGCAACTGCAGTTGGTGCTGCAGCTGGTCGATGTCTCTCATGAGGTACCTCAGTTATAACACTGCTGCTGTGTTACGGAGCAATAGCTCTGGCTTTCCACCAGTCCCAAGCATTTATTAAGAAGAGGAAATTGATGAGTTATTGCACAGGGTGAAAAGACTAACAAAGAAAGGTTGTATAGTTCCTTGTGCTTTTAGCTGATATTTTGGGAAGAAAATCGAAGCACTTCACATGGAGTTTGTTCAGCCTTGAGCTCCAAGTATTCATTGTTCACCTTTCTGAGGTCCAGAATGCTGAATCCCACTGCAAACTCCATCTTCCACCTCACTGAAGCCCACTTTACGCCTTGGGAGAAAATGGGCCCATGGAAGTGGCAGCCCTCTGCACTGTATTGAGGTCTACAGGGCTAGGTCCCAGCCTACAGCACACCCACGCTGCCCAGTGCTATTAACCCCGATCTTCTGCTAGCCGGAAATTGCAGTGAATCAGATCTGGGAGGCTGCTGCCAGCCGGGTTCCTGTGTAGCCAGATTTGTGCACGTGCTGCTGACTGTCTCCATACTTCCTGTGAAATCAGCTCTGCACCATGGTCGTGACTCTCTCTGTGCTTGGCACAGGCTCTCCCAGTTGAGAACACAAAGCAAAACAAAGCCCTTTGCCATCCCTGGCTGAGCTTTTTAACTTTGTTACTATGCCAAAAGCTGTCACTTGTAAATTCAGTGTCCTTCTGTAAGTCTACTTAAAATAATAATCTATTAACAATCAAAACATAAACAAGTTTCAATCAAACCTTCAAAACTCAGCAAGTGAACTTATCAGTAAGCATGTAAATTAAGACCTCCAGGGATGTATTTTCCCCTTCTTTGGGAATTAAAACTCTCTGCACCTGAAAGGAGATCTTTACTTCATGTTCTCCCTCTAGTTCCTTTATACTCATCACTTCAGACAATGTTTACTCTTTTCTCACCATTCCTGTCTTGAACTGTTGTCCTCTGCCATGCCTTCTGTTTGTCATGCCTGATTTAGACCTAAATTCTTTGGGACAGGGAAAATATCTGTATTTGTAAAATGTCCAGTAAATTTATGGCGCTGTATGATTTATGACTGTAAGTGCAGGACATATTTCAGTTGACATTCCAACTTATATTTTCAAAGCCATAAATAAAGTATTTATGAGCGAGATCTTGAACATTTTATTTTTAACATGTTATACTTGAATGTTTAATTCAAGGATGGATAAATATTGAAGTTACATGGCCAGAACATAGTCCTCACTTTCTCCTTCTTCAGGCAATATTGAGGGGCCAGTGCCCCCTTCATTGCCAGAAAAGGGATATTATGCTCTGCTTATGAGGCTCCAGTGTACTGTGTGTCACCAGGAAGAGTGAGCAATGATGGCCTCAGCTAAAAATGGCTTTGGAAAGGACAAACAATGACTCCCTTTCAAAAGCACTTGTGAATTAAGCTGATACACAGAAATGTTATTTTGATATAGCACAGAGTGAGTATGAATGCTCATTTCTTAAGAAAATATTTGAGTGCAGCTGTTGCTCTCTTGTCCCATATGGTTATACTTTTCAGCATGGTTTGAAATTGAAGCATTTTCCATTTATTAAAAAAAATAATTCCTTAACAAAGTCTTTTTTCAAAATATAGTATTGACATGTGAGTCTCTGCTTCTGATATTTTTCTAATCAGTTAATCTCTTGTTCTCGGTTCCCTTGCCCCCTTCCTCTGTTCTACATGCTTTTTATACCCACAGCTCTGAAATATTCCTAACTGGTTTGAGAGTGTGGAAAGATTAGACTGCCTTGCTTTTGCTCCAGAGGATCTTAAGTTACCTGCTGTGACAGTGTGTGAAGTCTCACAGACCAGGTGTGCTGCCTCTTTGTTACAGACTCGAACCCATCCTCTGTGTTAATGTGCTCGCTGACAGCGTTTCCTGCTGTATTTGCCTCTGCGAGACTGTCCTAAGCTCAGTCCTGGGCTGAGGATGGACACTGAGGTCATGTATCACATCATTGTGACAAGGAAAGATCCCTTTAAACATGGGAATATGTTCATGTGAGGTACCCTGGGCCACCTGGCGAGGTAGCTGAGCTGGGAGCTCAGCTCATTGCTGCACGGACGCTGGAAGCACAGCTGTAGCCAGGTCATCTTCTTCTGGAGGTGACGTCCTGCAGGGCAGGGTGAACAGACACCCATTCCAGCAGCCATGCAGATGGAGACAAAAGTGTGCTGAGCCTTCTGAGAAAGACAGGTAGACTTTAAGCCTCATTGTCACAGCCGTAGAGTAGAATGTTTGTTTATTAAATGTCATTTTTGAGCATCACATTATTTTAATGAAAGTCATGAAAATAAAAGCAGTTTGTCTTTCCAGATGTAACCTATTACTGGCTGAACCATAAAGACGCATGTTCTTTCTATATCTACTTCTCTGGTGAATTTTTGTAGGGGAGATCAGAACATAACAATCTATTAATCGATTTCATATTACTGGGAATATTAAATGGCTATGATACATGGCTGATAAATTAATATATATTCTGAACTGGCCAATTTCTGCTGTGCAAGCAGTGTATCCATGATGAAATAAGATACTAGATTCTGTTGTCCCCTGAACACCCTGTATGGATTGTCTGTGGTGGTTTAATAAACCTGAATTAGTACATCTGTAACCTGTCACCATCCACTGCTCTTAACCTTTGCATTCCATGTGTGACCTTAAGAAATTGTGGCACTTGGAGACTCATGATAACATTTCTCCTTTACAGCACTTCAGCATAAAATGGCTGGCTAATGCAAATTACTGGGGGGTTTTGTTTGGAGTTCTGTTTTGTTTTGTTTTTTCTTTTTCTTCTCCTTTTGTAAGTGTTCACTGCATTGGTTAACTCTGCTTAATTCTGCATTGCATGTGTGTTAATACACCACATTTCCAGCTATAGCATCTACTGCTCGCTTGACAGAGGTGGCATTCAGTACCCAGTTTGAAAGCCACTTTGAGAAGATGTGAAGAGAAACAAATGCTTAATATCAGCAAAAAAGACTCTGAGTGATGTTGTTTAGATTGAGTTAGGGAGCCCATAAGACTAGTATTGCTGAGGTCTAGACAGCAGCTGTGTAGGCAAAAAATTATGGGTTTTGCCAGTTCCAAAAATCAAATGATAATGGATCAAGCCTTGAAAGTTTGTGAAACTGCCATAAATCAACAGTTTGAAAGTATATGATAATGAAAGCCACATTCTTTTTCTTTTTCTTTCTTTAGGGTTTGTGGCTGCACCTCGATTTTCAAAGTCTTACTTAAGTAGCCCGGACACAAGTCATATCACTTGATTCAGCAGTTTAGCTTCTCAAGGCTTTAAGAAAGAGGTTACATATATCCCGAGGATCTGGATAAAATCACCATCTCTAAAAAGATAAAAAAGCAAGCTTTTAAATACCCAAAAATATATCAGTAATCCAATTGATTTGATAAAAAATATGCAGTCTTTGCAAAATCATCTTAAGAAAAAGGACAAAGTTTCTGTTCTTACCAGTCTTTATGTGTGTTCCAGCACCTGCTGGAATCATTGGAACGATGGGAAAATTATTTCCCTCAACCTCAGAACAGCTTTCAATAAAGTCTTCAACAAGGAAGATGAGAAGGCTAAAGCACAGCCAAGTAAGCTGTAGAACATGAGGAAATACAGGGCACTTAGGGTAATTTCTGTGTATGTTTTTCCTATTCCTGTTCATCCTGCAACTGATTCACAGGTGGTGTTCAGCTAGAGAAGTGAGCTCTTGTTTCAAATCTGGGACCATTTAGAACTTGCACTTTCACCGTCTTTTATTCAGAGGGAGAGTAAATGTTTGAAGGATTTAGTATTAACTTGCCTTGAAACATTAAGTACAAAATAAAGGCATGTAAAATACATCTCAAACTGAAAAACGGTATCATTTAAGGCTGAAAAGGAGTGTAAGCTAAATTTAAAACGTAACACTGAAGAGTCAGAAACAATATGTGACTGAAAAATAAAATAATACAAAATTGATGTGAATGTGAACTTCCAGTAGTCAATTCTGTGTAAAGGTCCTGTGACAGGGTTTTATCCTAGAAATTCCACTCTCACTGGTTAATGGCAGACTTTCATACATACTTTAAGCTCCTAAATGGTTCCTTCAGCTTCCTTGAGACGACGCAGGTGTTAAAGTTCCTTCATATGCTTGAGGCCGTTCCTGAGTTTACACTGAGGCAGGCTGTTCCCTGCCACTGACAGGTGGACTAAGAGCCCACTGAGTTGTCTAAGCACTGTTCAGTCTGTAGATGACCAATTTCTGCCTCTTGCCTCTGCGCAAAATTTTTTTTGCTTGACTAGTTGGCAGGACAAATAGTGACCAGAGAGTCCATGTTGTTGCAGATGGAGCTACCCACACATATTCCACTCTCATCTAAGTGGGCAGTTTTCTTCCCACCAGTTGTCCTGGGAAGGCAGCTCATGAAACCGATGCTTAGCTCCTGGTCTTGAAAATTCTAAATTTCTGAAATCCAAATCACAGCAAACCTGTGATAAAATCCTGTGGATATTACCAAAATTTCCGTAAGAGCTAGGACTACTTAATCATGGTCTACGGACCACCAGGATGTTCTTTAGCTTTCCAAATACCATGGTCCAATATTTTACCAGTATAACTTCCTGCTACTCCGAATTTTGATCAGTGTTGGGAACAATGCTTGCCTATACCTTCAAATCTGTTTAAAAAGCCTCAGAGCTGCTTCAGGGTCAACAGAAGTAAAAGGTACTCAGTGCCTTGACGTGGCGCACAGAAAGGTGTGTGAGCGAAGAGCTGCCCAACGTTGCCGTCTCCCTGCTCTCATAAGTGCCCGTACAGAGGCACCAGGGCTGGGTGACCACAGACCACAGCTCTGTCCACAAAGGCTTTGCTCAGAGCACTGGCAGAACCAAGAAGCATAGGCAAAGTCATCAAGGATTCCTTGAGCCCCACTTCCCTCCCTCTCTCTGAGATTCCTTACAGGCCTTCCAGGTATAATAGCAACCATAAAAAGTTAGGCTTTTTTTCTTTTTTTTTAATGAGAGGAAAGATCACAGACTTGGATTCTTTTTTGAGCTTGCCCAACAACAGTCATCATCTGGCTAACCATCACCATGCAACAAGTAACTTAGATCAAAAACAGAGCTTTATTTACTGTCCTCTCACATAAAGGCAGACTAAGAAAGAGCTATTTATGTACCACTAAAGCTAAAGCAGTACAAAGATAATTTAATCTAACATTAGAAAAAAATCTGTCAGAAAAAAATTCCACTCTCAGGAAAGGCTTATTATCATTTTTCCTAGTTCAAAGTCCAGGAGCCCTAATGTACTTCAGCAGCTAATAAAAATACTCTTTGGGATTTTTTAAATTTTCAATTCGTTGTGCTTATATATTCCAGGGATTAAAAGGACAAATGCATCAATGCTCTGAAGAAATGCTGTCTAAAATGGAGTCATTCCACCTGAAAACAAATTGACTGCAATATTACAAATACCTAGCTGTGATACAGTAGACACTGAGGTGGTTCACAAAGAAGTCATTGTACAGGTGGGGCAATTGCAGCACAGTCTCGGGGAGTGGTTTGTGAAGGTCGCTGAGCACAAACCTGCTTTTCAAACAGCAGGGGAGTGTGCCCAGCAATGCACACACTTACCAGGCTGGTTTAGGTGTGCAAGTCTGCTTTGCTGCACAAAGAGATGAACACAAAGCAACACCTGAGCAGCCAGCAGGGTTTCTAAGACTGATGGTGACAGGCTAAAGAAAAACACAAGATTAAATCCAAGTCGCCTTAGCCCTTCATGTCCATCAGTGTATTATTTGCACCCCTTTTCTTGGTAAATCCACTGATCATGTTAGTGGGAAAGAGTATACATTGTTTACTTTGCAAGAAAAATGGGATTGAACTTCTGAGATAACACATGATCTTCTGGTGTGAAACTCTTGCAAAAATGGTAAATGAACTTTGCAGGCTAGGGACTGAAGAGGAAGAGGCACATACTGAAATAGAGGGAGGCAGGACACCTAGGTACACTTTCTTGAATAAAGACCTGAAAATACAAGTGGTTTTAGAGCATGCCTGTGTATTCCTTGCTGAGCTGCTCAATTAGGCAGGTGACAATTTGTGTGATGCTGCTCAGATCAGAGGAAGGCAGCTAGTCCTTTATTTCTTGTTTATTTATTGTGTGACTTATTTGAGATTTCCACATGGCATGGCTCAGGGATCTCAGTAGCTGCTGTCCCAGCAGACCAGGAATGTGGAAGTGATGGGGAGTCTCCAGTTTCTTTTTAACTGCTGTCTTGGTAGTGTGGCCTCCTTTCTATACTTAACCCCTATTTGCCCCTGGTTTTTACTCCTACATTTGTCTGTGTTGAGCCAATATAGCATACCTAGAGATAGGGACTCACCTCTCAGAAACTCTATTTCACCTTAACACATAGCAATTGCTCCTGCAGCTGTTATTGCCTCCCCCTTCTGCTGTACTGAATAACAAATAATAAGCACCAGGGAATAGAAAGGGCTGCATATTTTGGTCACACTGTAGTGAGATGAGCAGGAGAAATGTCTGACTACTGACCACCCCAGGTGTTATGCAGGAGGGTGGCTGCTGTTGTTTCTCTTGGTGTTGCTACAGCTGTTGTTCCCCAGCAGGTCTACACTGCCAATATTTTAACTCCATCTCTTACACAGGTCTCACTTCCTCTGTAAAATGCACATATGTGTCCATACACTCATAATTATGTAGTTCCCACAGTTTGCCTCTCTTCCTGCCGCTCCTCAAATCCTGGCTAAAACTTGCTTTGTTGGTTCCCAGCTTAGCAACAGCAGTTGTGGAGGGCAGATTTCTGGCCGGCCTGGGGAGTAACTTGTCCTCAGCGAAGCTGCCATGCTCACAGTGGATAAACTGGCCATGCTGCCCTCCTGTGTCCGCTCACTGACTTGGGCTCCAGTTCCTCTGCAAAGGGAGATTAAAACTGCTAAGGGGAAGGAGGACAGTGAGCAGCACAGCTTTCAGTTTCATGTCCAGTTAACTTGTGAAATACAGCTGTGCGCAATGAGCACTAAGGAAACACTGAGATACAAAATTTAGCGGGGGCAGTGCAAATGTAGCACAACCCAAGAACAAATCAAGAGGAAAACACACCACCAAAGCTTCCTTCACACTCCAACTATTTTTTTGTTGTTGTTGCTTAATTACATTGGGTTTTACATTTTTTTGCAGAGACCTTTAATATGGAGTCTCTACATGGATTACTGTTAGCATGAGAATAACAGAACTTTGTTACTTATTAGGGTTGGTTGCAGTAATGCTTCTTTTCCTTGCTAATTTTTAAAAACTTCTAGAGCTTTGCTATCTATTATGCTTTTATTTTTTTCCTGTGAATAACACCACATAAATATACCACAACCAGCCTGGCAAGAGCTGTAATTTGCTAATTGAATGTAAAATCATATTCAAATTGATAGCAACCCCCCCTCTCTTGAGCTTGCCTCTGCATGCTCATTGGAATTTTCCTTTGACTGTGAACCAGGGTTTGATGAAAAAGTCTTCACTTCTCATGTTTGCATCCTGCAAATGTCATGTCTTAAATCCGTCTTTTTTACCACATGACTTCATGTGCTAGCAATTCCACTTAATGAGCAGCTACAATAAATGTACAGTATGGAAATATTGTTGTAAGTCTGCTAGAACATTCCCATGCTTAAACAGTGTTGCGTTGAAAGAGATGTAAAACATATAATTACACTGAAGCCTTGAACAAAATCCTGCTTCTTATTTCATTCTTACCCTTTTTTGGACAATGTGAGTAGTCCTTGTTTATGCCTTCTTTTTCAACAACATTGCTGATCTTCTAAGCATCAGAGCTTTGCTTTCCCTATCATCATCCATGGATGCTACTAAAATGAATAGGTTTTCTTGTGTACTGTTTGTTTTATTTGAAGGTCTGCCAGATTCCTTATGTACTGATGTCATTTTAAAAAGTCTCAGATATGGCCATTGGTAATTTTATCTGGGAATTTAATTTACTGGAGGCAACAAACAAATAGAGCCTAGAATTAAAGGCAATGAGATTTCCTCTCTGGTTTGTTTACAAATATTAGACAGGTTAAATCTGCCTTCTCCTCTGCTTCAGTGCCATCCTGCTCTGGTTTTGCTTGCCTACAAAGGCACAAGTCATGGATGCAAGTGTGCATTCCACACATAAGGATTGGGATTTATTTTTTTAATATTTTTTTTATTCCTTTGCAAGCCACATCTTTCAAAGATTAAGGCAATAAGTTAGTGCTAACTTATAAACTAAACAGATTCAATCTGTCTTGTCCCCAGCCTCCAGGCTGTGGAGAAGTGTGTGTGTTTGCTGCATTTCAGGGAGAATCTGAGTGTCATTTGCAGGTCTCTACCTGAGGTTTGGTGAGCTGCCATGCTCACAGTCTGCATTTTCCACTGACCTGCTACTGCTAGCAAGGATTTCTCACCTGAACGTGTGCTCTCTCTGTGACCTGAGTTTTCTCTCCCACGTTCCAGCCTTCTTTCTTTCAAGTGTAAGCCCTAAAAATCCCTGGATGTAATGTGTCACAGAAGACTGAACATGGCTGGGCAGTCCTGCCCCATGAGCCATGAGACAACTGCATTTCAGCCCTCATGCTGTCAACAGCATTACCAAAACGGGAATACTTCCTGTTGACCCACATGTTTTGGTTTGTCAGGCAGACATTTCCATTATTTCTAATGGAAATTTAACATTTTCTGCAGCAAGCAGACATTTTTTTGGTTGAGACTTCATTTTTCCTCCAAGTTGGCTTTGATTAGAAGCTCTCTGAGCTATCCTTGCTCTGCTCCCCCACCTAGTTAGTTTTAGATGCTGCTCCTGAGTTTTGTGCTAAACTACCTTTGTTATCTCTGGGCTAGGGAGCTTATATCTGCTTTTATCATTGTTTACATCTTGGTATGCTTCAGGAAAATGTTTCCTTTCAGCATTAATGTTGCAGGGAGGCCTGGGCAGTCTACAAAAGCCAAGATGGGACATTTGTATCAGTGCTCAAAACCAGTTAGGTAAATGGTCCTTGCTTTCGGCACCCTAGTTCTTCTTTGTAAAATTGAGATAGCAGTTTTCTTACAAAATGTCTGTTTTCTGTTATGCCAAGGGATGAGAAGGGACTGAAAATCCCACAGGAAATTTTGGCAAGCCCCAGCCGGATGCTGGTCCAGCCTACAATGACGAATGCGGCACTGCACTAGGTCCTGGCTCATGAATACCTTTCCTGAGCAGACATACCCTGCCCTGAGGTCTCCTGCTTGCTTTACATGACTCAGCATCACAGACTCTCTCTCCTGAGCAGCTCCTGAGAATATTTTGAAAAACTTCTTCGAAACAGTATTTTAAGCAGTTTGTAGCACCCGCACAATAATAGCATTATCACACTGTTTAACAAGGCCATAATTTGGTTCCCTCCCTGGCATAAACCTGGAGAACTTTAGTTTGGTGGTTTCTCCACTTGGTGACTGGCTTACTGCCTTGTAAAACAGCACGATGGGACTATTACTAGTGGAGGAAGGGACAGGCATCAGGAGAGCTGATTGGTTGACACCTCTTTTTCATTTAGCATAATATTTTTCTTCTTGGAAGTAGCATGTAAACCAAAATGTTTGCAACTGTAACACCTCATAACTTACTTTTTTCCTGCAATGCAAATTCAACTTCTAAAATAGTTTGCTTAATTTATAATCAACCTAACTATACTATCACTCATTGTTTGTGCATCACTGTAAACAAGGAGGACATGACCACAATGCACAGGGCGGGAGGAGGACAAGGTGGCCGTGCCACCGGTCTGTGAGCGGGAGGATTTGCATCAGGTGGAGCAGTGGCTGGCGGGAGGGCTGCAAGCTTCTTCCTGCACGTCTGCACTGGGTGGAAAGGCACGGGACATTTCATAACACTGGCAGTGTTTTTCTAAGTACCCTCACAGCTCCTTCTGAAAAATTTGTTCACTTACACCTGTAAGACTTCAGTGTGGTAGGGAAATACTTACTGTCCCTGTTTGACATATGAGCATTTTGGGCAGAGAGGGGCAAAGTTGCTGGTAGTGTCTGGCTACCAGCAACAGCACAGAGTCCATGGATGAGCCCTTTGCTGTCAATTCTGCTTTGTCCCCATCCCAGACAGCATATGTGTTCCTCTCCTAGTGATGCCCCACATGCCAGAGGGTTCCCAGGATGCTGCAAGCAGCTCTGAGCATTAGAAGTGTTGGGCTGTAATGCCCAGGCTGTGCTACCACTGCAGCACAAGCACTTTCACAACACCTTTACTTCCTTTAAAACTAGATGTAATTTTTGATAAAATGCCTCTTTTAAAAAACATAATAGAAATTGCTTTCAAGAACTCGGAGCCAGTGCTTCTACGTGTGTAAAATTTCTCATTATTCTCTACTTTTCAGTGTTTAACATATTCAGCTTGGACCAATGAATTGTCAACCCAACGCTGATCTATGTATAGGAAAAAGAATTCTCATCTGGATTAATGCCACCTAGGCTTAATTCCTGGCTAATCTGATCCTGATTAGCTTTGTCTCCTCATACCAAATCAGACCCAGTCTCTGTAGAGGACATAAGGAACAGCACTGTTGCCAATGTTGCCAAGAACAGATTTTGCTAAACTACCGCTTGACAACTTTTTTCTTTTTCTTTTTCTTTTTCTTTTTCTTTTTCTTTTTCTTTTTCTTTTTCTTTTTCTTTTTCTTTTTCTTTTTCTTTTTCTTTTTCTTCTTTTTCTTCTTCTTTTTCATCCTAATTGGGTATTCTTCAATCCAAATTCTGAGAGCATCTGCCAACCACAAAGTCAGGGTGCTGCTGCTACTGCTCAGATAGTGACAGTCTTTTTCAACAGCTTTCCCAGAAAGCTGGATGGTGTGGAAATCCCCTGCAGATGTTAGGGCTGTTTATTAAGTTTCATTTCCTTCTTTCATGCATCCGCTGACACAAGGGACCTTTAGGGTATGGGTCAATATTATTTCAACACAAGGGCATACTCCAGCAGTACCTGGCTGGTGTGGGACTCAGAAGGCTGCAGGGAGCAGTAACAAAACAAAAAGTCTGCAGCCTGATACAAGCTTTGGTAGGACTAAGTCAAATCAGATAATTAGCTTCCTTTTTTTCCCACCCTTAACCTGGCCCCATACAGTTAATAAATAATACTTCTGAAATGCCATACATCCTGAGGAACAGCATTTGCTCTTCTAACTGTGCAATTGCACATCTCCTTGCAAATTTGCCAAATTTCTTGCTAGCTGCACTTGTCCCCTGAACTGCTCTCAAATGATTGCTTTCAGGTTCTCTCACTCTGTTGAGCTGCCTAAAAGTTGCCTTGAAGGCACGTTCAGTCACACATGTGAAGGCCTGTCATGAGAGTGGGATCAATCTCGTCAGTTCTCTTTTTTGCATTTACATCTCTGGTTTGAGTCGCTCAGGAGCATGATGGCACTGATCAGTGAATGCCTTTGAGAGAGGCTCTGCCCTGCCAATCCCTGCTGTGCCCTGGCTGATGCTCCCTTGCCTGGTTTTGCAGTGGCAGGACACATCTTGACTGACACCACATGTCTCACCTGCCGGCTGCCCTTCCTGCTGCGGGGGAGCAGAGTGAGCTCTGTGAGCCACCATGGTCCACATCCCACCATGTCCCTGTGAGCCCCATTTATGAGCTTATTGCAGTGAACACGAGCAGCTGGGCTGTGAATGAGGGCAGCTGAGAAGCAGGTTAGATCATCCAGACCCATCTCAGCCACAGGGGTAGTAACCTGCAGCTTGGAGCAGTAACCAGAACTAATTCCCATATCAGCTTGAGTCAGACCCCTTTAAGGGACAGCGTGTTAATGCACTTCCAGCAGACGGAGACAAGTGTATCAGAAAAAAACATGTGCATTCCATCTTGAAAACGCCCTGGTAGCTGTACAGCAGTAATTTAAATCCTTTCTGAATCCCACCACAAGTTTCCCTGTTGAATCTGACCGGCTCAACATCTCTGCATTGCCACCCTGCTGGAGACATGCAAAGTGTGCTCCACTCCGTGGGCCTTGGGGTGGCAAGGCAGGGCTTTAGGCTGGGCTGGTCCGGCCCTGTGGCAGCAGACTGGGAGTCTGGTGTGCCTCCGTGCAGTGAGTGTCCCACTGTCCCTGGGGTGCTGCCAGGCCCTGGCCACAGCAATGCCTGTCCCGCCAGCCCCAGGGCAGACTGAGGGTGTGTGTGGGAGGATTCTGGGTTATGTTGTCAATGTCAATGTTTTTACAAGAAAATGGAACTTTTTTATTTAAATTGTGGGATTCTTCTCTCTAAGGAAAAGCATGGAAAACATGACTTAAGCTCACAGATTAAAATCTAACAAGTTTATTCAAATTTCAGATCACTTTTTTTTTACTACTTTTTTTTTTTTTTCAGTTGAAGAAAACATTTTGTACTGAAAGGACAGTCTAGTTCCCGCTTGTTAATGTTCCCAATGCGCTGCATGCATCTTGGCTGTATCTCAGAGAGACTCTTCAGAGTGCTGCTGACAGGATTTAAAGCTCGCCAGTGCTGCTGGGCTGAGTTTAAAGCTTGGGCTTTAAAGCCAGCAGCCGTGGGGGCTGTCTGTATTTGCATACATAGTTAATCAGACATCGATTAACATCTTTAGCACAACAAATCCCTGTGGATCACAATTTAATGGATCCGTTCTGGGTCAGAGGCATAGTGCAGTCCACTTGAGCTCACAGAAAACTGGCTTCTGACAGTGAAGTGGGATTGCTTCTTGTCATATCATCAGCACTTCAGACAAGTCTCCTGCTTTTGTAAACACATTTGAGAGAGGGACCTTTTATTTATCAACCATTTTCCCCACCATTCCCCCTCCCTGATGCAAATGTTAACAGTTTTTTTCCTTTTCTTTCCTTTTTTCAGAGCTTTCAGTTAAATCCACAACTGATCATTTTGTTGGCCCAGTGTTCCTACTCTGAGAGATTGCACACCTGGAGATTTTTACAGGAGTTTAGTTTTGGTCTAATTCCCACGGGGTTTTGTACCCCTCTCTTAACAAGAATCAGAATAGCTTACATTCCTGCACCATGCTTTTCCTCCCAAAGGACCCTAAAACCATTTACAAACTATAAAAGCTGCTTTTTCTCTAAACAGAAATCACTTTACCCATCAGTGAAGTGCAGCCACCTGGAGGGGAGGGAGAGTGGAGAGCAGCTTAAAAACTCCCAATATTGTTACATTTTAAGCTGAAAAGTGATAAGTACTAATATCCAGCTGAATGTACGGCTGGCATTCCAGAAGGTAGGACGTAATTTTTCAAACTGTAATTTGACCTAGAGAACATACCCAGCTCTTGCCCCAAGTACAAAGAGGAATTTAATTTTAGCATGCAGTCAAACAAGCAGCTTATGACTTATTATAAAGAAAACCAGGACCTCTGACAGGAAATTATCCTAAAGTTATGTGGAAAGGAAGAAAAGAACCAAGTGGATAATCAGCTCCCAAGCACAACTGTGTAGTATTATTTCATGAAGGACTAAGTGCTGAGCAATCTCAGGCTGTTTGTTTTTCAAGACTCAGATAATTACAGCCCAGGGGATAGGCTGCAACAGTACTCTAGATGGCACGCAGAAAAATCGTCTGTCTCATCATTGTCAGAATGTACTAACAATGACTGTAATAATGATGATGATGATGATGATGATGATGATGATAGCAGCAACAACAACCACAATAACAATAAAACCCCAACAGCTAACGTTGATGATACAAGTTAAACCAAGTTCATGTGAACATGCTTGAGGCTGGTTTTCTCTGTTTTCAAACAGATTACTTTTCGATGACCCAGAACTACTAAGCCCTACTGTGGCAGGTTGTGTACTTGGGAGCATGTACATGAGAAGTACAGAAAAATCACCCTAAGTCTGGAGTTGTCACGTGCATGTCACCCAGAGATGATGTGCCAAGGGAGAAATCTATACACATTTTAAAATGCTGTGAGAAGAGTAAAGGGTTTAAATGAGCACCCTACTGAAAAGGAGTTTCAGATAAGACATTTACAGCTACTGAGCCTGCAGTTGCATGGCCGTCATAGCAAGAATAATTACTGCTTATTTAACAATCCTCCTCTGGGCGTTTCACAGCGATCCTGAAGGTCTGCAAGACAGACAAATGTCTCTTACACCTATCAAAGTGATAAAAAGGCACCATTCCTCTTTTAATGGAAAAACTCCGATTTTTTACAAACATAATACACTGCTAAAGGACAGTCTGCCACAGGCTGTCATATACCAGCAAGTCCCAAGAGTTGCTCCATTTGCTGAGCCTGGTGCTTGGACTTGCTCTAAAAAGAGACATTACTTTTGTAGACCGTAGGAAGGAAAGGAGTTAACACCTCTTTACTTTCTTTATTTTAGTAAAACAAAAAGATGTTAAAGCCCTGTCATCTCGTGAACAGCACAATGAACAGAAAGCACGAGGGAAGAGCTGAAATAGGACTGAGATGACATATGGGCAAAAGGGATTGACCTGACCTCAAAATGACGGAATAAACCTCTGCATTTGACCCAGAAATATCTGGACTCCACATATGACTCCTGTGTCCTGCCACAAAACAAACCTGCATCTTCCTCTACCGTCTTCTCTACTATCCATTTGAAATGCCAGTGTTAATACACTTTAACCAGAGTGCTCATTGCTGTTCTGGCATGCTCTTGTCAGAGTTTGAAGAAAATGACACTTTTTTAACAGACAGAAGAGTTTCATGGGCAAAATAAAACAGGATAAATTAATTTTGAATATCTAAACATATCATAAATTGCAGAAGTGAAAATAATTTTAAAAATATTAAGTTTGCTGTTGAGAGGAATGCAGAACTTGTCTTTACAAACAAGCTGTGGGCCTGCTGGTGGACAAGGCTAAGCACTATGAGATAAGAAAGACAATGGGAAGAATTCCATTGACTGATGAATTAAAGTGATATGTATCTTCAAACATACCAAAGGTCTGCTGACAAGGTGGGGGGGTTATACATTGGAAGGGAATTTTTAGATTTTAGGCATTCCAGGAAGTCTGTACCTCTCGAGTACCTCAGCCAATGGGGAAAGAGAGAGGGAAATGCGGTCGGGAAACTAGGGAAAATAGGATAAGAAGGAGGCTGTGACCTCCAAAAATTCGAGAGACCCCAGGGGAAATGGCCCATGGCCTCTCCCTTTATTCGAATAAAGTAGAGGGACTCCTCTGTCTCCTTTTTGGACATAAACCTCTGGTGTTTGTGGATTAATTTTCCTGACACTGTGTAGTTAATTTTTCCTTTTCTCCTGCTGGTGAAATCCACACCGAGGTCAGAGTGGTACCATCATAACAGAATGTCTATACCCAAACACCTAGCAAGCAGATTTTCTGCAGTTTGATTCTTCTTGACCTAGACTTTGTTGCTTAGTTAATATCTTCTCTATAAATTTATACTTTTGTTCAAAGGTAAATTACATTTTTCTAACTACAATGACTTCTTCAAAAGAAGGCATGCTAGATGGTAAAGTCAGAGTTAAGGCAGGTTGACTACAGCAATTGAAGTGTTTTTCTTTTATTAGCATTAATTGAAAATAAATCCTTCTATTCGGTTTGCTTCCCATATGCTGTTTCCATGTTAGAAGGTCATTCACAAGGTAGAAGTCATAATCGGGTTCACTTAATGGAAAGACAGAGCATGTAATTCTTGCAAGGAGATCAACTGATATTTCATCCGTCAGAGATAAGAGTCCACAACAGAATGAAGATAACATCAGAGTCATTGAGGGAAAGAGTAACTGTACCTGGAAAATACATGATGATCAAACTCATAAAGTATGTCTGCAAGAAACCTTAGAAGGTCTTGATGTTTTTATCAACTCTATCTTTTTAAGTACTGAAGTGATATAAATGCAGGAGGAAATGATTATGGAATTTCAATTCCTTTACAGTATTTTTTTCAAAGGTCATGGGTCAAGTAAAATACAACAGAAATAACCCTGGTCAAATTTATTTGAAAAGCGTAAGTACAACCTGGGAAGATTTGGAGACCCATTATTTTAAGTATGAAGTGTAAATTTCTTATCCAACAAACATTTATACACCATCTGATTTTGAGAGTCTTCCATCAAATTCACCAAGTCTAATAGATTGCATAATTTTAAGCACTGTTCAGTATTTAAAGATATTTTTTATCTCTACTTCAGCCCTATTCAGTAGATCACAGTTTTTGTATACACAGAGAAGCTCATCATGCTTTGAAAAACCTGCCTAAAATTTTGTTAATTTCTGTAGTGGAGAATAAAGAATTTGCACCTTGGACACCTGAGTGAAATGTGGATATAAGGTGTACTCTATATGGGGGGAATCGCGTTCTTGTAGTGGGGGAATAAAAGTGAAATAAATAGATAGCCAAATTCGATATTAAAATTTTATATCATAAAATTTATTAAAAGTCCGAAATATCGGAAACGCGATGCCACGATCGAAAAAGACACAGTACCAAGCCCGGGGTTGGAACTGGGTGAACGCAAGTCTGGCCTCTATCGCACCAAACCTCCCTTGTTCACAACTGCTGCTTTTTGCAGCGGGCTTATATACCATGTTCCGCGCAGAGTTCGGAGTTTTGGAGAGTTAACTTCTATTCAACATATTCATAAAGTGATTCTATTCTAGGAACTAAGGTGGACAAAAGCTCATCCTGTCCTTGATTAGTCTTTCATCACCGGGGAGTGTTATCAGATGTCTCTCGATGTTCCATGTCTCGGTTACGATCCGCTCGTTATCACCTGGCCAGGGGGCAGTTCTCGCACATCTGGGTTCTGATTTCCCGTTAGCACTTGGCCTGGGAGG
>VZTI01002740.1:109847-131855 GCA_013397865.1 Struthidea cinerea
GTATGATATCTCAGCGTAATGCAGATCCTTTCCCGGCAGAAGTGATTTTCTTACTTTTGGACAGAAGCCGTCCCTTTCGGATGCAAATGTCGTCCAGCGAGCACGGCATTGTGTTCAGCCCGGACTCATACTCCATTCGAATGCAAAAGCTGAACGGGCAGAGACTACACCCTGTTCAGGGCGAGTCTGCAGTTTTAAGATGTAAATGTCCCTTTGGCAAAAAAATACATGATTCCCGGAATCGCATTCGGCTGAGCCCAAGAACACCCCCCCCACCAGGATCTAAGACACCATTTACCAGTATGATATTTCATATCTGAGCGTGAATTAACCGATTTTATATATAACAAAAGTGTCACAGTGAATTTACCCATCAGCCTGCAGTTTTTGTGGACTAGGTAGAGAAAGCACTTGGGCAGTTAGTGTTCATATTATCAAAGCCATTTTCTGAACGTATTTGAAAAATTACCTTTTGGCAAACATGCAGCCTGGGTTACATTGCAGCATTAGCAGAGATAATTCTGCCATAGATAAAGTATGGCAATGGATGGAGTTTGTAAATGTGCATCTAATTTTATAGCTTGCGGGTAAAAACAGCCAAAGTGAACTGTTTTCCTAGGAAGAGGTGTCTGGCATCTGCCACTTATTTTTTTCTGCCAAATACGAAAGGAGGTTTGTGGATATGATAAAAAGCTTTGGCTTTGTTAGAAAGCTTGCTCAAAGAGTAATGATAAGTATTTAACTTAAAATTCGGGTAAGTAGCATTTGTTGTGCAAGTATATCATATCTCCTGTAATAACTTTAATATGTCTCTGTGATTGTTCAGTGGGAATTACCAAATGAAAGGGATATTTAACAGGTCTGTTTTTATCACTGTATCTGCCTGATGATCTAGCTCACATGCGTATCATGTGGAAGACATGGGCACCAAATAGCCAGACCTGGAGTAGGTACAGGACTATATTTTAGGCAAGATTGGAGCTTGGGTTCAGAGGTAGGCTCAAGGTCAGCCTGAAATCACCTTTTCTGCTCTTGTAAGATTTCACATTGGCATGGTAGGCAAAAGGCATGAGAGGACTGTTTTTGTCACTAATACTGAAAATTTCACTTGCTAGCTGTTCTGCTTGTGATTGTCTGCTGCTTGTCCATAGAATTTCAGAAGTAAAGGTATCTTGAGGAAATTCTGCTTGCATTTTTGGTCTATGAAGGAGAAGCACTTTTAGGTTCCACATGTTCACTAAACCTGTGGAGGAGTTCCTGCTCTGAGAAATCGCCCAACTTTCACCTAATCCTCATGGCAGAAATTATTTGTTGTACCAAGTATGACCTTGGTTCTGTAGTAATGTGAAATGATTGTAAGGAAAGCTATAATAACCTTTCATAAGGCTCCTGCCTCTTCCTATTCAGTAACAAGAATATAATCCCCTATTACTACAGGGTAATCCAGAAAAGTCTCTGTTGCTTTTTATGGGACATTTCGATGATGTTGTGTTCTCTTTCCTCTTTTCCCTGGCAGAAACGCAGTGTGATTTCAAATTTAGTCCATCCCTCAAACCATTAAAAATTAACTGAATGAACTATATGACATGCAGTGCTATATAGCACCTTCTTTTAAACGTGGAGGAAATAGCCACCCTTTCCCAAAATGAAAGCTTTTCTCATAGTCATTACAGGGCTTTAAAAATATTTAAATCCTCATCAAAGGTGACTAATGCCACTGACAGCAACAAGTGGGTCCCTTTTTCATTCGGGTAAATGGCAGCTCTTAGGAAAGTGTAAACCTTGAAGACTACTTCTAGTAGTGTTTCTTTCATGTTAATTTCTGGGTGGTCACACTCATAAAGAAACGCCAGTATTCACCCTGTACCCTATACAACAGGCCACTTCCCACACGTATTTCTAAGGTTCACCCATCAGCTGAACCATTTCCAGGCACATGAAAAACAAGGAGGAATTTTTCTTTTTATTCTTCTGATCCCTAACACATGAGTTATCTGATTTAAATTTGATACTGTAGATGCAATATGGTTACTGAATTTTTTTATATTGTGGAACAAAAATGCTATTTTCTGGGGGAAGTCTTGCAATTTCTTCTTCTTAGGAACCTAAGTGTGTATTTTTCATGCTTTGTTGGTGCTTTGCATAATTTTAAATGGATCTGAGTTTACAGAATTCTGTGAAGTCTAAACCAGATTTTCCAATCATTAGTGGAAAGGTATCAGGGCAAATTCTCATATGGACTGTGATCATCATCAACCAAACCCAGACCTCAGAATTGAATATGCAGACCTACAAAGGTTGCTTGGATGCCAACATGGTTTTGGGTGGTATTGAGTTGGCTTGGAGGCTCTTCTTGGATTCTGCTTCTCTGCTGTTTGCAGCAGAAAAAAGGGGCAGAAAGGCAGGATCTGTCCTTTACCATTTTGTGGGTATGGTTTTAATTCCTCAGGGCTGAGAGCTGTAGCTGGCATTAGGTTGCTCTGAGTATAGGAAATCAGAATGTAACTGAAACAGGAAAGGGATTAGAAGGATGGAAAAAAGGGAAGGGACGGAACCACAACTCTAAAACGGTTCCTACTGCGTGCAATTCAACCCATGCCTATTGTGTTTAGCTGCCTTTTCCCATGCACTTGTTTTTGATCTACAGCACACACGACGGTGGTAACTGCTAAAACCTAGGGAACATTTGCAAGCTATCAAAGGAGGTGGAGTCACTCAGGCAACTGGAAAGGGAAACTCTGCTATTTCTCAGGATATTTATAGAAGGGTACCCCCACTGCCATTTGTGCTTCAGGGAGGTCCTTCCCTTGATTACTGTTAGTGTGTACTTTAGCCATGTGTGGTGTAGCAGATTGGGCTCAGCACTGCGAGCCACAGTTCCCCTTTCCCAGAGAGTCCTTTGAACTTTGCAGCCCTATGCAATAAACTTATGTGTGGTGTTAGGCTGGCCCACCCAGAAGCGAGATATTTCTTGGAAGCTGTCTTGCACTTCCCTATGGCAAGCTACTGTGAAAATGCTATGGTAAGGTCTCTGTGTCAACATTGCTTCTCCCTCCCCTCCTTGCTCCAGCCTGCCCACTGGAGGCAGACCAGGACTATCCCAGCTGGAGCAGCACTTCTTGCTCAGCACTGTTTCTGATTTGAGACCTTTCATTGCTGTCCCACTCCATGTGGATTGCTGGAAAAGCAGGATGTTCACTGACAACATCACATTTGCCCAAAGCCATTGTTTCAGCCTTTGTTTTTAATTGCAGCATTCTCAATAGCTGGCCTCTTTTCCTCTTTTTTGATTATGAAACAGGGCTACATTCCACGTGTTTCGTTATTGATGGTGCTGCTCCAATCTCTAATCCATTCTCAAAACAACAGGTGGAAAATACTTTTCAGGTCCCTCTCCTCAATAACAGCTGGTGCATTTTCAAAGACTCTGGTTTAAGATGAGAGAAGGGAAGGGAGGACCAGAAGGGCTAAGCAAGCCCGACAGCTCTCTTATCCAAACACACAGTCATTCCCATGATGGATGAGGTCCTTGCCAGGCTCTGGAAGGCTTTCAAACACACTGTTCTGGGGTGGTGTGAGTTTCAGAGGGTCATTCTGGCAGGTGTGACTAAACGCAAATTAAGTGTTAGCTCCCCAAATAAATACTAACTCCAGGAAGATAACAAGTACCATTTTCACAACTCACTACCTTTGAGCAAAGCAAGTTGTCTCAGAACTTGGAGATATTAATGAAAAATACTGAGAACCTTACAGCTGACTAGGCACTGAGCATTAAATTTAATATGTTAATACTTCTGCCAGCAAATGTATGGTTCACAACCAAAACTGTGAATGTATGGTTTTTTCCTGTGGCTTTAAAAAATAACAAGTAAAAATACAAAGCAAAATAAAGGAACAGCAACAAAAAAACCCAATAACAATGAAAACCCCAAACCAACCAAACAAACAGAAAAAAACCTCAAACCAAAAAACCTCCACCAACCACTTTGTTCTCCTCAAACCTCCCAACCCTCACCGTATTTTCAAATTAAAATTTTAGTCTGGTGTCCTGAATAGTGTCCTGTTTACTCAAAACATCTTCAAGGACTAGCTTATCAGCAGGAAGAGGCTTGTGAAAGAGCTATCTTTTCACTGAGAAGAAAAAGCCCTAGATTCAAATGCCTTTAAAGAATCCTAGTCTGAAAGGGAAGCAGTCTAATATCCTTATATGTATTGCTCATATCCTTGTGATAGGTTGGTATCCTCAATATGTATTGTTGATACAAGTATTTAATACAGTACAAAGCTAAATGCAAATGAGACTCAATTTGACAATTTCAAATGCACTTTCTAAATAGGAAGGTCAAATAAATACGCACATCATTTAAATGGAGCTGTCAGTTTTAATGTCCATATACTAGGAAAACATTTTTCTAGTGTTTTCTTCTACCGTGAGTTATGACTAAGAGTGTCTATCAGCCTAGAAATGCCTTGCCCCGACTATGTTTCAATGTCAAACGAAAGGACTTTTTCTTCCAGAAAGTGAATCACCACCTTTTTTTTTCTGTAAATAATACTTTGCACATAGAACACCTTCCACCAAATTTCCAGGAGTGGGAAAAGTCTCCTTATGCCTCTGGGAGACTGGAAGGTGTGAAGTGAGGATGAGAGAATGTGTTAAGTTCCCAGGGATGTAAAAGTCGGAGCAGATGTAAGGAATCAATTCCAGTTCATCCCTCTACTAATGTGTTGTTGTAACTATTAAACCTTACCCTCATCATATTAATAACAGTAAGTCAGTGGAGAGTTACCTGCCCAGCACGTGCATCTACTTTTTTCATGTTTTCCCAGGGTTCTCCAGAGAGCCATAGGTTCATCGTTTTTCTTTGGATTGGCATATGCTGGTTAAAAAACAAAACCCTCAAAACTGTATAATATTCATGTGTCTATACAATTGGTGAGGCTCTTGGTTTTGCCAGCAGGCAAATGGGTAGAAATCAAAGACTTTCTTCCATCACTGTATGAGCTTTGTGACTGCTTCTGGATGAAATAATCCTGGAATTTGACTTTAAACTGGAAAATGCTGGAATTAATTTTGCTTTTACAATTGCACTAGCTATGGTCAGTGCTTCATCCCCCGTCACTGAAGGATAAGAGAAGCTTTCTGCCATGGATGCATCAGATTTGTCATGTGCAAAAATATACCTCTTGGCAGGTCTTCATAATCAAGCCCATTTCTTGCTATCATTGATGCTGTTGTGTGGTTTTCTCTCTTTGCCAACTGCCTCAGATCCCTGCTCCTTTAAAAGTCCCAACTAACTGGTCTCAGGGGACTAAACTCCTGCACATGTCTAAGACTGCATTTTAGCACTTTGCTTCCTACTCAAATTGGGTCACTGTGCATATGTCTTCCAGTGTGCCCTGGCACATGAATCACCCTTTAAATGAGAATTCTTATTTACCATTACACCACTTAAATGCTCTAAAGTCAACTAGACATTTCATTTACAGCTGGGTTTTGAATACTGGCCTTGAGGATTTCATTCTGGTTTTAATTTCTTGGATACTTTTGTTTTGAATATATTGTCAGTGATTAAAAGCTTACACAGGGTGGGAAGGGGAAAGAGAGCAGAAGAGTCACCACATTGCATAGCTTGTGAAAGGCTGGAACAGGATGGCTGCTGTAGAACAATGCACACTTAGAAAGACACAGAGCCTGTGCTGGCAACTTTAGGCAGCTTTAAAGTAATGTGGATGTAATATGTCCCCAGCATGAGGCTGCATAACTCTGCCAGAATACTGCCATGAGAAGTACTGCCAAAGGGTAGATGCAGAGAAGTTCCCAGTATCTCACAGAAGAGAACCGCCACCACAGAAAGCTGTCACAGAAGATGACATTCATTGTTGCAAGTACAGGTGGGGTAGGGCTTCCCCATCTGTGTGGACAGCATTTTCTCTGCTGTCCTTTTGCAGGTAAGGGAGATAAGTCAGCCCTCTGCAGGTAATACTAGGCTACTGGCTTGATGGCTGTTGGCTATAAAAAGACTGGAGGGACTAGCTCATAGGGAGTTATCTACATTATAAGCCTTACTTGGCTGTAGTTGGACACAATCCCACCCAAAACAACTCAGTGCTTCAAGGACATCTGCCAGCATTGCTTCACATACCCCTTAACCTTCCTGAGTTTTTTCATGGAGAGAACCTTTGGTGCCAGCATAGCAAATAGTATTTGTATTGCTTGATTGCTTGAGGTCTTTGAGCTGGGCTCCCTGGCCTTTCCTTTGGTCTTCATGGACAGATATTCCAGTGGCAGAGATTGAATGAGAAAACATTTTATAGACTACACACACACACACACATGTTTATCTACAGATATGTAGACAAAAAGTCAGGGTTTTGTTCTGACTTTGGAAAAAGAGATGTAAATGTGTGGGCACTTGGTTAATAAGGGCTCATTTAACCCTTGCTAGCCCTTCTTGCTGTCATTTCCTGCTGTAAGTGGCACAGTGTTAGCACTACGTGATATCACGTGGACCCAGCGTGAGTCAAGGGTCACAAAAAGCAAGAAGAACAGACTTGCAAAATTAATAAAACTGAAGAGCTGTTACTTTTCACTTTACATACATGATTACTGATTTCCTCCGAAACTAGTTCCATATGTGAAACATAATGCTTTCTGACACTGAATATTGACTGGTCATGAGTTACCATTCCAGAGTTCACCACACTGTATTTTAAGCACTTGTTAATTTGCCTTAAAGCTCTAATTATTTTATACTCCTAGTTGATTGAAAAAATAAAACCAAAAAGAAGCACCAACCAAAAAAAAAACCAGGAAAAATCACCCTCTGCCCCCCAAAACAAACAGGAATGTGCAAATTCAATTGATTAGTTATATAAAAAAACCCAATTAAGTGACAGTAGCACTATGGATATTCTTTTCTTAGGTGTTGTGAATTTGACTACCAGATTGGACTGCTCTGAAGGTTGTTTCCAAATATTGGTTTTGATCTGTTGCAGAAAAACAAGCTAAACTTACATGTGTTTCTAGTAATGCAATGATTACTTAAATCAGAGAAACACGGTACCTAAACTTGTTGTGCAGTCCAAAGCTAAGCTGAAGTCTGCAGAAGATAATAGGGGTCAAGCCTCCATTAATTTCCTTCCACACTCCATTTAATTTTCTTCATCAGAGTAGACCCTCAATATACTAGAAGTAGGGTGGTTATTTTTCATAAAATGGGGTATTATTTTAGACATTTTATTCACCAAAGTGCACGAGGAAAGGGGATAAATCAAATAACAGTTTCTGAGGAGGAAATCCTACGGAGAATTGACCTTAGAAATAATGAAGTTAGGTGGAGAAACATTTGCCAACATTCCCATAGTAGACCAAAATATCTGAGCCTCAAGGAGAGGTGTGAGGCGCAAAGGGGACACAGAGGAAGGAAAACACATAAGCAGGAGAAACAGGCTCTTTGGAAGGTTGTTATTTTTTAAATGGTCTCAATACTATGCTTCAAAGAACAATTTGACCTTACCTTAAAATAAAGGAATAAAACCACACAGGGAGTGAGAAATTAGAGTGAGAATACTTTCTTCTTGCTCCTCTTACTCGTGTGCATTTACTTCTGTGAAAACACCTACTTTCTGCTTTATTTAGAAATTAATGTCTAACCTGAGAAGCATGTAACAATGAATTTGTTCTTAAGCCTAGGCAGACTTTAATAGATGTTAATAATTCTTATGGCTTTAGTGAAAACTCTTACTCTTTAGATGCCATACAAATAAAAATGTTTCTATCACCTGTCATAATACCCTATATTTTTGTAGGTTAAGATAAAAGTCCATTAGAGTGATTGGCTGACTCACTTCAAGGCTGTTTATCTCGATTAATTAAAGACCTGTAATTACACCGGTTTGACCTCGAGGACAGCAATTACTCCACAAAAGCTCTCTACAGGAAACCAGACATTAGCCTTGGCTAATTAGCTTGACATTCACAAGCTGCTTGTATCAGAATGCAGATGGTTTGGCAACACCAGCATGCAAACAGCACCTACGAATGCTGCAGGAACTGCCCCAGAAAAGAAACTGCCTGTCAGTGATGGCTAAGAGTGAAATTATTTTCTTGGTGGTTTTTATAATTTGCGTTTACAAAAGTCCTTTTTCCCAGAGACAATTTCCCATGGAGAAAAATGGAGGAAGGGGATGGCAGCCTGGGAGATTGACTCAATTTATTATGGGAAAAAAGTAGAAGAGTCTGGTTCTGTAAACTTTTCCTGGTCCCCCTGACAGTGATTAGTCCTCTCATGCCTATTGGCACACATTCTTCAATCCTTCCTCTTGTCAATGTCTATAGGGTTTATATTTAGGATGCTGGAGGCTCCCTACATATGGTCCGAATACAGCAGCATATAAAGCAAAAAATTACCATACAATTCATGCTAAAACTTGCATCATTTGCACACAAACTAAAATGCAGTTTTGATTTGGATTTACAGTTCCAACTTCCACAGATGTTTAAATAATGATTCAATTAGTCCTACAGAGATGTTTTAACATATGGTCAGCGTGTAGCTCAAAATAAGCTGTGAGTTCACACTTTTTAAGAAAAGAGAATTTAGAATTATTTATTTCCTTATGTCTTTCCCATGTGACAGTCAAATTCTAACCTATATTTCAACTTTTTTCTTCAACATAGTTTTCTACTGTGTGTTTTCAACATTATACGTTTGGAGTCATTTATATAATGAAAGAAAAAAATTGGCGTTTGTCAGCATGGCAATCTATGGTGAGCCTAGACACTGAAATGCCAAACTTCTTTGTATTTCTCCAGAAACTATAGAACAAGGGGCCTTATATGTTACGAACAAGTGTTTCAGCAAATGGTCAACCTGTGAATTTGGGTGGTGGCCCAAACGTCCACATCAGATCAAATACGTTGGTCCTTCTCTGAAGGTGTGACTGTGAGTCACTTGCTCCTCTCCATTTTCAGTGTGCCCACCACAATGTTGGGGTGTCCACCCCTCCCCCCGTGGACTTAAGTTTGTTTGTAATCCTTTCTTGTAACTAACTTTTTACCCTCTGCAAGATACGAGATGGATAAGGAATGCTGGAATTTATATTAACAAAAGTACTTCTCTTGAGTTCATTTGTCATTCACTCCTTTTCCAGTCTCAGCATAAGCAGTGTTTTATTGCTCAACTAACTGAGTAATATCTACATTTGTCAAGTGATGTTTGACTCTTCCTGAAAGTAAAAAAAGAAAAAAATATGTATACAAAGGACATTTTTATTGCAGTGAAAAATATCGGCTAGCCCTGTGAAACAACGTGATAATCAAAGATTTGTCGATGTGTAGCGAATAATTTAGTTCTGTCAGTTGGAATGAATGTTCCTCCTTTCACCATTTCCAGCACCTGCTCTTGCCCCAGATTTGCCCTTCTGTGACATTGAGCAACCTTTAGAATGTCATTAAATAGTTCATCGTTTTTACAGACATTCACAGCCTATCTCAAATTTGATGCTTTCACAGATAGGTCCAGAATCTCCAGAAGCACACTTGCATTGCTCCGTGTCAAGCTATGGAAATGCAGTCAAGGATCTGGTCCTTATCTCAGGTCACATCAGTTTTCTACTGAAATAATTCATCATCACCAA
Source organism: Struthidea cinerea (assembly GCA_013397865.1). Classification (NCBI taxonomy): domain Eukaryota; kingdom Metazoa; phylum Chordata; class Aves; order Passeriformes; family Corcoracidae; genus Struthidea; species Struthidea cinerea. The sequence continues at coordinate 119,490 of VZTI01002740.1, forward strand.
ACATGGTTTTGATGGTGTTACACTGTCCGCACTACCAGAGCTAGCTGGTGCAAGCCCGTCTCAGGTTTGTCTCATGGTGTTCAAACTTCTAAATTTCTGGTTAATTTTCTGGTTATAGCACAGATCAATCTCAAAGAAAGGGTAAATACTGTAAAATGGTTAAATTTTGACAAAAGCCCAACCTGTTCACAATCGCTCTCAACCTCCCCTTTTGGGGGGATAGGAGGGAAAAGGGAGAGTAGGCCCTCAAACCCCAAGTGGTGCATCCCTCCTAGCATGAAGTGAAGGCATCACAGAAGTTATGGGGCCTCAGGACTACAAAGGACAGTCTTGTATGGATTCCTGATCTTATAGGTAGGACTGCCACCTCTTCTACTTCCTTCACTTGGCCTTCAAATCACGTGGTTCGTGACGCTTCCAGAACCACGAATGACACCTTTGCAAACACGCAGATGTCAATCTAGTGAGTGGCATTGAAAATACACAATGCAGAAATTACGAATTACAGTGTGTGCCAACACTGAAAATGAACATACTCATGAGGGTGCCTTTTCCAGTTTCTGTGTTTTGTTCCACACCATGGAATTTCACAGGGCTGAGCACCACTCAAGCTGCGTCCAAGGCCTAAGGGACTGTACTACAATGAAGTGAGAAAAAGATATATATCTACTTTCCCACTCCATGCACCCATGTCTGTTTTCCAGGTGCTCCAACCCATGGAAAAGAGGAGGAAAAAGAAGCTGCTGTTTTGCAAACCCCTTCAGTTCTTACTCTCAACAATCTTTGCCAAAAAGGCTATCATATACAGTGGTGGAGCATGGGGGGCTTGGGATGGGAGAGAAAAGTTGGATATGGCTGTTTTTCCCTCATGAAACATACTGAATCCCAACAAAGAGCCACTGAAACCAAACCAGTGACCCTGAGTGTGCCTCCCAAGTCAGCCTTTGGAAAGGTAGCTTGTTATGCATAGGGGATGAAAAACTATATCCTGGAAAAACACAGAAAGTAAATATTTAAAGAAAAAGAAACACAATGAAACAAATGCCTTGTGTTTATATTTCCATGGACCAGTGCCAAGTATCTCTCAGCCTGCTACCCAGCTAATGTTTACTGCACCAAATATTTTTTAAACCAGTGGATTACTCTCCTCCATGGTTGTGAAAAACATCTATGTATTTGCTCTGGACTTCCTCTTCCTGCCTTTGTTGTTAATTTACAAGTTTCTCACATCCCTCTGACAATTTGTCTGTCTGTTTACATGTTTTAGATTTCTGATGGAATGTATACATTGCTGTTACCACCACACTCAGCATCTGTTGCCCATTATTCCCAGGAACATAGAATGTCTCAGCCATTTTTAGTGGACATTTGAGGACACGGGCCAGGAGTATCTCTGGTGTCTTTTAAGCCCCAAGATCCTTGATGCCTGTGCAGAGAACCATCTCTCTCCAAGGAGAAAAGACTGTCAGATCTCAGCCTCTGTTCAAATCTCTGGAAAGGTCTTAATCCACATTATTTGAATCATGAAGAATGAAAACCACAGACTCCTAGTTCTAACTTAGCCTCTCTCACAGCTATACTGTACTTCACTTTGTGACATTTGATGGTGAACCATGAGGTCAGAAGCCAGCTAGGGAGCTGTATTTTTGCACATTGTGATTTTGCACATCTCTGTGTAGCCAGAGATGCACACCTCTCCTCAGTCTGAGAAGCTCAGCCCTCGAAGACATAACCAGCAATGCCACCCATTTTCCCTCCTTTCAGGTCTCTAATCAAAGCCTGGGCAGCTTGGTATGAGGCAAAAGCATTCTTCTATGTGGTTTCAACTTTCCTGGGAAAGTTATCAGAAAATAGTAAGTACAGACAGAAATAAAGACTGAGAGGAACAGCAGGCTCATCAAACATCACAAAATCTTGGCTCCAGGAACCTGCATGGAAGGAAGTTGGTCAAGAGTGGTCACTTGCATCCCTAAGTGAACAGCTTTGCCCATACATTTCTTATGCAGTTGCAGGGGTATAGCACTTAGATGGATGTTTGATCACTTTCACTCACAGATGTGGCTGGACACCTCATGACACAAAAGAGCCCCGGTTAGTCCATGGGATGCCAGGAACACATTCCTTAACCCTGGGAAAAACAGTGAGGCTGTTGCTTTAAACCACGGCAGCAATCTCTTTCAGTGTTAGATCATGGGCAAGAGCTCGTTTCAGATGTGAGGACAAGCAGTGAGCTGTATCTAAATATTCTGAAAGTGTATTCATTTACTTGAAAAGAAAAGCTCTGGCTCAGCTTATGCAACTTGATAAATGTTTGGTGGTCACATTACCTAGGCTGGAAAAGTCTGCATCCTTTGCTGGGAACCAAGGCAATGGGAAAAATGTCAAAAATTTAATGTTTCAAGTACGAAAACAAAGTCAAAACCTTCTCACAGATTGTGGTTGGAAAGAATATGAACTGGTGGTGCTCAGCTACTTGTAAGTGCTTAGTACCAAGCTTCCATTAACTTCAGTCACATGACTGTTTCCTGTGGGAATTAGACTCTTGAAATTTTTTTTTTTTTTTTGAGGGGTTGACCTATCTTTCTTGTAGCTTTTGGTCTGGCTTTTTTGCTGCTGCCTACCAGAAATGACTGGAAGTATTTCTGCAACTTTAATAAAAATCAAAAGTTGAAAATGATTGAAAATGATTGACAAGTCTCAGTGATAAGTCATTGCTTTCCAGAGCAAACTGCAGTCTACATGCCTCTGTTGATTTGTTCTGTGCAGCCTGTACTGTTGCTTTTTATCAGATAGATGAGAACCACAGAGGAAACCATCTTGTTCAGACCACATCAAGCTCAAATGCTAGTACCATCTGATTTAAGCTTTCCTTTCTTCCATTTCTCTTTGATCCCATTTTGCATGCCTTCTGTCATTAAAAATTATAGCAGAACAGATCCTTTTTTGGAGGAAAGTCTCAACATAAGGCCAACTCTTTCTCTGCACTCCAGAGTGGTGAAAAAAATCGTGGTGATTACTGGATGCAGCAGTTTTAGAGCAGACTCATCACCTTTTAGCACGACAAGATTTCCATTCAGTGTGACATCATTCTTCTAAATAATCTGCTCTTTGTGTCCATCACAGATGGGATGCAAGTGGGTACAAATCATTACAAGAGAGATTTGCACTTGATTTTAGGAAAGCATTTGCAATGGTGTAGTTGGTGTTGCACTGGTGTGGATTGTTTGTGGGGTGGTGGTGGAAATTCCCAGCACTGAAGGGTTTTAAGAATAAATTTGTCTAAGCCCAGTGAGGAATAATATAATTTTGTGAGTTATGTGGGTCTCATCAGCCATCTCTGCCTATTAGTGAGCTTTTCAGAAATAAGTAGTCTGTGCAACTGTGCAAGCAAGGACCCAGGACCTCTGAGGGAGGATGAGTAACCTCTAATGGCCAGACAACAAATCCTGCCAGGCTCATGCCAACTTCCAGCATCTTCAGAGTGGAGCCCCCAGTGCTGCTGGAGCAGACACAGAAGCCAGACTGCTGCAGTTTGTGCAGAGGGCCCAGGAATCTGCCTCCTGCACTGACCATGTGTGTCCGCAGCACCGCTGCTGGAGTTCTCACTGGGTCCAGCCCCAGCAATGTCCCCTGTCTTACCTGTAATGCCCATATTTTGTGCATTTAAGGAACAAAAATGTACCTTCGGTCTAGCCAGTGCCCACAGCTCCCTAACACCCTCCTCTCATGTTGGGTCCAGACTCATTCCTAAGGAGGAGAGTGTGGGGAGACTGTGGATTCCTATCTCAGTCCAAGCACATGTGCACAAACATGTTCAAAGTAAGTTTGCAGCTGGACTATTAGACTGTCTCTGACTCCAAGCCTATGGCACTGGATCCCCAGGCAAGAAAGTTGCTGAGAGGTTGCAAGTGGAGTGTGTTTATGTGGTAGTGGGAAGAGACTCCGCATTTTGTGCTTCTGCATGGAAATACAGGCTGTGTCCTGAGAACACAAGTGTTGCCATCTTCTTTATAAAACAGCCGCAGGAATGTAAAAGTCGTTCAAAAGCTGGATGGGCAATGTCTGGTCAAAGTGCTGTCCGGGGAAATGGCAGGTGTTTGTTCTCATGGGACCTCTTCATGTCACAGCTCGTCTGAATATTAAAAGGGATCATTTGTATGTGAAGGGGTAAAGAAGGGTCAGGGCCACATTGTTCTTTGCTCTCTTTGTTTCTTACAACAAAGCAAGGAGTCAAATTTGAATTCACAGAGTGGAGGGACAGCCAAACTGTGTGCTTGGGAACCTGTTTGCATTTGTAACTAGCATAGTGTTAATTAAGTTGAAATGGATTCACAGGCATAGCTCCTGTGCTGGTTTGTTTTTGTTTGAAAACGTTGTTTCAAGGACAGGGAAAGAGGAGAGACAGTCCTTTTGTGTGTGCATGTGACGATTTAGGCACAGTTACTTAACACTCCAGTCTTTGCGTGCATGGTGCAATCACAGAAAGACAATTTGCAAAATGTTATTATAGTTATCATAGTAACCGTACTTTGGTCTTGATTTTTCACAAGAAATTATAGAAGGAGGAAAATAAGGTAGTTACACTGTCAGTCCATCTTGGGGTTTAGCTAATTTAAAATGTATTCCTATGAACAATAGCTCCAAATTGCAACTGGGATTAAATTACATGTTATCTCATTAGTATTCAGCATCATCACTACAGCTTTCAATTGCAGCTTCTCGTACAAACTGCCCATGTGAACACAGCATTTAACAGTCTCTGTATTTCTGAATCAATCTGCATCAAGTTAGTTCAGTGATACACACAGAACAGACTTTCTGCCTGGTTCTTTGCTACCAGTCTGTTGCTTGCAAGGCTAAGACATACAAACAGCACATTTGACTTCAATCTGTAAGAGGCACAATAGGCACATTTCCATTTTAAAGTCATTTTCCAAAGCAGGGCTGAACCTCATTAAAACCCTCAAACATATAGTTACTGAAAAAGAAATTAAAACAGTAAGTGTGTTGCTCCACTAAGGAGAGAGATGCCATTTGGATAGTCTGTGAGACAGCTAGCACTGCTGCATTTATTATAATGCCATTCATGTCTGATTTGGCTGGGAGGGGGGCTATGTAGCACCGCAGGACCTATACTGCTCTGGAGTGTTCGCAGCAAAAGGCAAAGCCCACACAGCAGGTCAGAAAGGCGAGGCCTGGACCCATTGTCCTGCCTGTTACTAAAGCTGCGGACCAGCTAGGTCACTCTGTAGCTCTGACTGCACCCTAAAACCAGGAGGAGCTGACAGGTGCTGCAGGACCTGGCCTCTGGGAAGGGACAAGGGCTTCTGCCCCTTGCAGAGTCTCAGGTGGAGAAGTGATGTCTCCTTGCTTAATCAGGAGAAAAAGTCCCCTGTGCCATGAACACAACAAGGGCCAAGAGAAGGGACCGGGAGCATTTGCTATTTCTATAGCAAGGACCCGGCCTCTGGGAGCAGCAGTGTCTTCCTGCTCTGAAGGGGCTGAGGAATGGATGTGAATGACCAGCTGCACCCTGCTATTCCCAGGCTCACTGTCTGCTGAAGCTTAGTACAAAATACAGAGCAAAAACTCTCTGGAAAATATGTTGAATCCAGTTATTTGTAATCACAGCTGTGAAAGCCTGACTACTGCAGACATTATGATTATGAAAGCTTTAAAATGCTTTGGGACATATTATTTGATATGCTTCCTTTATTTACACTCCTTTAATTATGCCAGTAGTGGCTTAATCCATCACCTGGTGATGTTATCCTGCATGAGAAAATCTGAGTGCTAAGATTTTCTTTGTGCCTTTTATTAGAGTTTTGAGCTTCTGTATTAAATGAACTTTTTTTCCCTAATGGATCTCTTTTGGTTGTTTTTTGGTGGTTTCTTTGTTTTCATTTGATTGGTCAGTTTGGTTTTTTGTTTGTCCATTTGTTTGTTTTGTTTGCTTATTTCAGTCCACGTTAATGCAACTGGAAAATTAAACTTGATTTGGAGCAAAGGAGGCAGGAGATATGAGATGTTACGTAACCTGTTTGTTTCTGTGTGAAAGCAATACAATATTTCAAGGATGATTTTCAATGATTTCACATTCAATGATTTTCAATTTCAATGATTTCAAAGCTTGCCTAAAATTTGATGAAATCTTTGTCAAATACAGGATGTTCTTTTGTCTCCAAATAGAATACACAGCTATGATTTTGCGAAGTTGGAGGCAGGTCCCCAGGAACTGCTAAGTATGATGGTATCAAGCACTCATGACTCTGTTGTCAGTTTCTGTGTTTACTCACAGTGTGCCCTAAATCTGGCGTTGGACCAATCTTCTTTTATATTGCCTATTTGTAGAAGTGAAAAACACCTCCTTGGTGACAAGACTCCCTGCTGAGGGCTGTGTGAAAATAAAGAAGTTGAATGGAAGACTAGAAATGAATCTTACTTCTAAGGGCTGGGGTTTGGGAGTGGAGTTTTTTTTCTTTTTGTATGAGTTTCAGATGCAAACTGATGGAGTTCACGTGGTGGCAAGCACTGCTGAATCAGGAGAAACTCAGATATAAAAATCTCCCTGTAAGTTTGGGATCTTCATCCTTATGGGAACAGGAGACACAAGTCGTATGATGAAGCACAAAGTGATTTGCCATGGCCTGGGGTTCAGATAGCTTTCCAGTAACCTGTCTGTGCTCACTGGTGCCTCTCTTGAGAGACCTTGGGGGCTGAGACCTCCCAGCCTCTGGGCTTAGCTCTGTTGCTCTGGTCCGACAGAGACGTGCTAGTAACAGTGAAAAGTGTCTTTTTAAATTATTTATGAACAAGTGTACTGAGAGACTAGGGAAATCAGTGAAAGATCACCACATCTCTCTGTGACTAACTCACAATTTATGACATGTTCACTGAATGAAGCACTTCTGGAAGCCAGTTTCACCTGTCTACAAAAACGTTCATTTTAGCCATTCTGCATTTGCAGGGTGCATCTAGTGGTGGGGTTCTTATATGACTTAACTCTTAATATGGTTGATGTAATCAATCACTCTGAAAATAGGTGAAGGTGTTTGTAGAGGAAAGCAGAACCAATAGAGCAAACCCTAATGATCAGTCACCATTCTGTACTTTTCACCTAATTAATTTTTTTTGCAAGCAGTTTCTCCAGGAGCAATGTTTCAGTGGCAAACTCTGTTCCCAGGTAGCAGATAGGAACAATGACTAATATGTGAAGAAATAACTCTTATTAAATTACTTGCACTTGGTACATCAGCATCAGAGAGGCAGTGCAGAAGAGGAAGACAGAAGAAAATCATGCAGAAGCTGATTTCGAAGAGAAGTTACCAGGACTATTCTGATTTAACCTGGGCTTTTTTCTCATTGACCGCCAATGGAATTAAGGGTGGAAGGCCAGATTATTTAAGAAAGTTTCTACATTTGGGTGATGTGAATATCCAACAAGAGAAGAATATGAAAAACTTCATGCTGCCCCGGCCAACATGGGAAGTTCCTAATAACCCTAAAGACAATCTGTATTGTAGAAGACATCTGTTTTCCCCGTTGCAGCTTAGCACCAAGATGAAAAAAAGGGGCAGTGGAGATGCAGTAAAACACAAATTAAGCCTGTTTGCAATAGTGCTTGTGCATCTTTGACAAAACAGAGGCAGATTCACGATCTTGCATCTCCCTTCTACATCACATACATTCCCTAGCCTACGAAAGAGGCAAGCTGACAATGGGGCTTCAAAAATTATTACTTTAGTTTTGCAGAAGCTGACCACTGACTTGGAAGTTGAAAGGTACATTTGGAAGAAACAAGGAAAACCAAAGTATCCTGTGATAGCCATTTCCCAGAATCTTCTTTCTGAAAGAGACAGGAAAGATGGTTTCGAAATCATCTCCACCATGGATTTCCATTGGAAGGCTGAGTGCTGACAGGATGTTGGGGCCTCTAATGACACCATTTGGTCACTGATTATTTGTAGGTTGGGGCTTAGTGGGTGGCAGCGAGCACTCTGTGAACTTTTTCATCTTGTTGCTTTTGGGTGTTTTCTTCTTTTTTTCTTTTCTTCTTCTTTCTTTTTTTTTTTTCCCTGTCCCCTGGAGTGGCCGGGAAAGGGTGGTGGTGGGAGAACACAGCATTCACAGCTAGCCTGAGACACAAGCCAGTTTATTTACTCAAACAACAAACATCCAGCATGCCAGGAGAGCAGTGACAGAGGGCAGTTCCTGAATGGGATGAGACAGTATGTCTTCTAAAGCGCCCACCCACGTCGCCTGAAAGGGTTTAGCGGTGCTGACTCCTTGTGAGGAAATAACAGCTTGTGTGTTCAGAAACGTCACAGGCAACCCAGCAATGTGTGTGATGTGAGGATCTCACAAGCTGTCTGCAAATGACCAGAGGCAAAACTCTGCTTATTTTCCCTTTATTTCCTTCACAGCTCTGCGTACCCCTCCCCCGGCCCTCCTTTTGGGGCTGTCATTCTCCTCATCATACTGCATGCAGCTGGCATTAAGCAGCAGAGCACATTCTCCATCAGATGGACAGAGAAGGGGGTTATATAAACAAACAGAACAACAAGAACATTTCTAGGAGCAACATCAAACCCGACCTTTTGTTTTATGGCAAAAAGTAACAAAGATGTTCTTGGGAAAACAGCTTAGCTGAGAGAGAAAAAACACGAACCCTTGAACTGTTGTGCCTGTGAGGAGCTGACCAAGCAGTGATTTGCTTTCTTACCAGGGCTCTGAACTCTGCTGGACTATAAAAATGTACATTGTCATTGTCATTCTGTAAAGCTTGGTAACCTCAGAACTCAGCTGAAATAAAGCAAAACAAACCTTTTGCTATCTGTTGTTTTTCTAGCAGTCCTGGAGTTGGATTTTTGCTGACAACTCCTCAGCATGGCTGTGTATGACACCAGTGCTCTGTGATCTCTGCTGCTCGCCTGCTGCTTTTCCAGACTGAAGCAAAGGTGTTGACTTTGACCTACAAAGCCCTTGATGGCTTTGGACTTTCCTACTAGATTTTCTCCCTCTGAAAACCGTGACTCACAGAGGGGTCCCAGATGCTGTGTTTAAAAGAGAGTTGTGAGACAGGTTTCTATTTAAGGATGCCTTGTGGATGGCATAAACTTCCATATCCACTCCAAAATATTCTCATGAATCCTGATCACGTGAAAAGTTTGCATAAGAGCAAGCCATTTCCTCTGGCTCTTGTCAAAACTCTAATGCACCCTTGAAAGAGGACCAGGGAAACCCAAGATTTCATCCTCAGTCTTCTAAATGCCAGCTCAGAAGTTCTGTTGGAGGGTTTTTTGAACTACCTGAGGACTGATAATGCAGCACCAACTTTCCTTCGGTTTCAATGGCATTTGAGAGGTTCATTACCTCAGTTAAAGGGAATAAAATTAATTTCATGTTAGTTCAGGTGCTTAAAACTTTATTTCAACATTTATTATCTAATTAATGAGTACTTATCAGTTAATACTACTGCATCTAAGCTTCAGTTAATATGAACTATTAGACTGGACTTCATCAGCAATCAATGGGGAGGATTTTTTTGTGAGCTATCTAGACACTGCTGTGTGATTAGAGGACCCATGCTACAGAACTTCCTCTTTCTCTGCACTGATTAGAGAAAGTGTCAGTGAATACTCAAATGCATCTGAAACTCAGTTACCTAAATACACTTAAATAGATAAATCTCAGATGGTGGTTGCATGAAAACTGTTTTTTTTTCATTCCCTTTTAACTAAACTACATTTCTGTGATGCATATTATTTCCCAAACTATTTATGACTTCTTACTAGCACTGAGTTCTTTTCATCTACAACTCTTAGGCTGGGATCAACAACAGTGTTTAGCTGTCTCTACCCACACGGCATCTAGATTGCTTTCTGGATTTGGACTTTACTATCCTAAATTACAGTTTATCTCATCCACTCTCACCTGGCTAGCCTTGACATTATACAAAATCACACGCAGACACCCCCTTCTAGAAAACTACAGCTCATTCTCAAAATATACATTCTTGGACAGTGTTGAAATCTCCTAGAACACAGAAGCCGCACCCACTTGCTCTCCACGTTTTTAAGGGACAAGTGAAATCATGTTCTGAAGTAGTGGGACAGTACAGCTTACCTGACTTCTCTGAGAAGGGCACTTCTCTCCCTGCTTTTCCCACAGAACACTGTAGCAAGCTTGTAAATAATTGGTACATCTGCAACAAGCTTCACAGATAATTCCTGCAATACTCACAGTTTTACAGGGGAAGAATGACGCATTTGGAACAAGGAAGGCCAGATTTCTGTGCCTATGCACACCTGCAGATGTGGACCTATGTCTTTACACGTAAGAACAACTCTAAATGAATTACAGTAATTGAATAAATAGGAAAGCTAAGCTCCAGAACTAGAGATGGACAGACATGATTTTCTGCACTCTGACGAGGCCATCAAATCTCATAAGCATATGATAATTTGTGAAATGTACCTATTGCATCCACAGAAGTCTCTGGCTGAATGAAACTGGTCAAAAAAGTACTCTGCTTCTTGCATCTAGTTCTTCCAAAAGAGACCTCGAAATAAAGAGTGTCCTTCCTTTCCATGTGGACCATAAAAGGTAGCTTGTCTCTTCTCGTAAAACTGAGGTTTATCAGCAGATACAATCTCACTTGGCCAAGTCACCGAACACCATTTCGTGGATTGTTACCTGTGCTAGAGCTCACAGCTCATGCCTGGTTTTACCATCAGTCAGCCTGCCTGTTCCGCAGTCTCCATGCTGGTCATATGCATAAATAAACAGTGTGCCTAAGAGATGTAACCCTGCATTCCTCCCTACACACAGCCCGATGTATTGACAGCTGCAATCCCAGCTAGCAGGCCATTTTGAGTTTGTGCTTCCTCTGTTGCTGTTTGCCGTGTGTGGATACTTCGTCTCACACAGCGCCACTGAAGCACCAAGCTATTGCTAAATGCAGTCTTAAAAAAAAGAGCAAGAGGCATTTATAAACACTGCTACCTTGTTTTGGGTCTCTGAAAACATTTGCCCTGCACATTACACCATGCAGACTGTCATATGCTTGAACTTGGACTACAGCAAATATGTGCTTCACTGTTTCATTAATAAACTGTAGCACAGCCAATGCCTGGTGTAATTTTAATTGGAGAACCACACTGTCCCTGAAAAATGGATAAGGAGAGCCTAGTCCAGATTTATAAACAGACCTTTGTACTGTACTGTACTGCACCAAGGGAGAAGAAACAGTCTCGTAATGACCAAATCTGAACAATTACCTTTAGGCATACATTTTAATTAGCAAATTTTGACTCATTTCAAAGTGATCCACAGGAATAATTTCTGTTCACAAGCCTCAAGTGAATAGCAAACCTCTAAACTAGTATCATCAGTGACACACATTTTTGTTGTGCCAAGAGTGCCAACCCTTCATCAATACCTGTCGTCCAGGAGGAAAGAGATAGGAAGCATATGTGAGTTAGTGGGCATGGTGGTATTTGGCCAAAGGTTGGACTTAATGAACTTGATGGAACTTGGAGGTTTTTCCAACCATGGAAAAGATTCTATAGTTCTGACACTCAAAATCTGTTTACAGTTCAATAAACTGTTGCCTTCTGCCCACACCAGCCATGACGGACGGAGCTTTATGGAAAATGTTTTGTGAACTAGCATTTGTCTCCAAAGTTTCTCTGAATGTTTTTTGGTACAGCTCCACCAGTGGACCTCTGTAGACTGTGTTTCAGCTCAGTTTGTGCCCAAATTACCTAAACCACATGACTTGTTTTGGAGCTAGCATGGAAAATCTTGACTTCAAAACCTTAGAGTAGATACAGGCATGAACGATGAACAGCTCTCTCACATAATAAGGATCCTAAAATATATAGAAGAAAATGAAGGAACATCCTATTACTATGTACAAACTGCCACTCAAGCATGTGAATATGTGAATGTAATTATGACCTGCCAGCTCTCGTTCTGAATATTTTAGTGTGGTGGGAAGTCTGCTGAAATCTTTGTGGATTGCAGATACTTTCCAATCATTCACGTAGCTCCAGGGCAGTCCAAGACTTGTGATTTCAAATAAATTCACATACTTCCTGAGTTTTAGAACTGAAGGATGTGTCGAACATGTGAATAATCTGAAATTTGGTTATGTCTTGGTTTGAAAGACAGGTGTCTGCCAAGGAAGGCAGGAGCCTCCCTTGAAATGAAAATACAACCCCCTTCCCTCCAAATTATTATAATTTTTAAATTAAGGGACTTTCAGGCAAAGATATGAGGGGTAGGAATAACAGTTCTTTACTAATATATATATGTATAACAAGTCAAAGGAACACCAATAGCTCTGGCAGTAACAGCGAACAG